>JAECUM010031007.1:0-25371 GCA_016617855.1 Megalonaias nervosa
ACAAAAAAGATGGCTTATAATGGAATGAAGAGTGATCAAGTTGGATCCACAAAATCTCTTTGGTGTTTTTCTCATTTTGCTTATGTGCAGATCGCCAGATATAACATCTTTTAAAATAGCTCTGAAATTAGTACTAGTTTAGTTTTTGTAGATATAAGTAAAGTGAAACTGTCCTCAATAGGGTAGTCATAAGATTAAGCAGGCCTGTATTTACTGGAAAATTCTTTGAAGCGAACAAAATTAATGACATTCACCGATTTAGACAAGCTTGATTTGTATCATTGTTTGTGAAATGGGTTTTCCTTTTTATGGAAATGTAGAGAAGTCTGTTTACTTCCTTATCCTTTTTTGATGGTAAAGAAAGTAAGTCGTCAGCTGTATTTTCTTCATTTATGATAATTGGTATTGTGCAGGTATATCTTTAGAGATGAGTTTGCTACGGAAATAACTGTTTGTACTTGTACATGCCAGACAAGTAAGTTATGATCATTCTCATTTTTTCCCCATAGGTAAACCTGCTTTACAAAGGAATAGATGATCCTAATATAGCAATCCATGTCAGCATTCGCACTTTTGTAATTTTTCAGGTAAGATAGTTTTGGAATGCGTGATTATTGCGCGTCTTTTAGTGCTTGTGACTGTGCGTTTTGTAGGAGAACACTATTGAATGTAAATCTTTGATTTAAAAAATATAACATTTCGATTTTTAATCTAAGTGGGAGGAGACTATAATAAGGTTAGCGCCTTTGCGTAGGTGAAGGGTATGAAAAGTTGTGGTTTAGATATAAGAGAGCTTCCAAATAATACAAAGTTAGTTCTATATTATCCCTCTCTTTTGCATTCGGAATCATTAATTTCCTTTGGAAGAATAACAAAACTGGCTTAATGATGCAAATTATGTGAACACACGCCACCTGAGCATAATCCTGTGTTCTAACCGTCGTTTCAAATGGATGTTTAATATGTGATTTGAGACAGAATGTAGTATATAGTTAATGTGCCAATCTACTAATGCCAGGAGGTGATGGACTAAGGTTTATGTGACCCAGGTGTCACTGTCTTATTACAGAGATATATTCTGAAGTGTGATAAACTTTAAGTTCTTCTCTACACATTTCATATATATTCTGAAAGAATATGAGCTATGACGAATGTGATAAAATCTAAGTTCTCCTCTCCACATTTCATAAAAGAATCTCTTTCATTCAAACGAGAGATGGAAAAAAAACCACATGGTCTTATGGAATATTACAGCCTCATGCGATGTAGTTTCCATCACATTAAGGTTTATATTTCTGATACTACTAATTATGCATAATTATTTAAATTCGCCAGATCCATTTCTGATAGATTTATAGGAAAAATAACCAGTTTGATTTATGTTTTATTAGTGTAGAAATAAGGATGTCAACTCGTTAGTCTTTACTGCTCTAATTCATAAATTTTAGTTACAAAGACTTAGTGCTATAGCACGAAAGGTGTGATAAACTTAAATACACACCAAAAGACCCAGAGATACTGTTATGTTGTTATTATTGATTTCTTCTATATCTTAAGTATTTGTGTTATCGGTATATTCATCTCTCGAACGTGGTAAGAATCAACCAGAGCTGCACAAAAGTTGTAAACTGTTTGCCGGACATTGGATCTGTGAGGAGCTGTTGTCTCTTTTGTCCTTTGAATTCAAAGATGACTATAACGTCACAAACTAGTTCAGTTTCTATGAGTACGTAAGTGGCTGATTGGGTCAATTTGTACTCAGGTCTGTCCTTTGCACACTTGACAGAAGATGCCACATGGTTGTGCTTGATCAATAGAGAATGTGTTGCATTTGTGAGATTCAATCTGCTCAAGCTTCTACTCCTCCTCTGGAATTCTATTCCGTTCAAAGTCTGTATCTCCTGCAGGGATGAGACTGCGCCAGGTGGAGCGATCCTGTGTGAGATCTTTGCTAAATTGGGGGTCAGTGTTGACGTGTTTCAGGGATGACTTCAGGGATTCTTTGTGGCACCTCTTCTGACCCCACCCCCACCCCCCGAGATTGCTTTCCCTCCACCAGATTACAGTAACAGATCTTCTTTGTGAGATTACAGTATTTAGAGCATGGGTGCTTGCTAGAGTCTTACTGCGGTTTGGCAGGCCGAAAACTGTGTTTGTGATTAGGAGGTTTTATTCAGCTCAGTGGAAATAGTCCTTTGTTTTGCGTGTGCCAAATCTCGCACAGAAGCTATCAATGATCATAAGCAGGTCTGCCTTTTGTTCTTCTGTGATAATGTCGCTTGGTCTTCAAAACACTTCTCCTACATATGACCTAGGTTGGATATAGAGCGATCATTCCCTCAACGACAGCTGCATGTCTTTTTCACAATGGGAGTTTCTTTGTCACTAGTCTCTCATCCACATCCTTTGGGAAATTTGCGAACTTGCAGACTCACTGATTTGGTTGTAAACCAAACACCGGCTTTATATCACTTCATCATTACTTAGACCACTCTAGAATAAGGTTAGCCCGCTTCTACTTCAGAGAGTTATTCTTCCTCAATTAAGCGGGTTTCACACTGGTTCCAGACACCGATATTAGGCTGCGTCATTGTTGTGTTCTCATCAGGTTTTCGACCGCTAAGAGAAGATCCCTGTCAGTCACGATATGTTGGCCAAGGTTAAAGTGTTGCTTAGCGGTTCGTCCATCGGCACAGGACTTGAAGGTAGAAGATTTTGAAAATGTTCTGCAAACGCTTTGTTCATTGCGCTGATATATTCTATGGAAATAACAGACATGGCTATGACAGCTAGAAAGCACGTCCTTCCTACAGATGTTTAGAGAAAAATAGAAAAGTTTTACTAGTACATTAACAGATGTAACATGTCATCCTACTATTTTGTATCATATAAATATTGTAATCACTGCACTTATTTATTTACCGATTTCGTTTTTAACGGTGAATTTATTTTGTTTTCTCAGTTCTATGGTAGTTTGCTTTTTTCATCCAGCTGACTTGACTTTGTTTTCTTGATGTAGGCGACAGCGAACAATTTGTTTTTATTCATCATCTGTTTGATAATTACATTACAATTTTGTACGATAATAAACTTACCCCATTGTTTTTACCTCTAAAATCTAAGGCAGTAATGTTGGTGGCTTTCATCGCTGCATCTTCGAGGTTCGCACAGCTATTGATGACAAAGGATATGTTAGTGTATTGTAGAATATTTACAAGTAATTCTAAGGACGCGTCTTATTTGATATCTGGGTTTATGCTGATGACATTGTCATCCCAAAAGTGTCCTCTTCTATTAAGACTATATGGGAAGCATAGTCTGGTTTCTAGTTTTGAGGATGTTATTTCGGTACACATGACACTCACGAAGGCGATTAATAGTAGCATCTTCCATTATCCATGACCAACCTTATTTAAAACATTTTTACTTTGATCTGATTATTCTCCATGTTCAGCAGACCATAGGCTCGGAAGAATGTATGAATTGTGTGATCTTCCACATTTCGGTTCCTATTGATTTCCGGATGAATATGCTGTTGTACGTTTTCCATCTAATTGCTAGTTCAGTTCAATCCGTTATCTTGTGTCCTGTTGAGATCAATTCATACACAGCCATCATCAGCAAAGAAGTTATTTTCGTTCAGGTTGCTTAGTTTTGTATTATTCTGGTGTTCGTAGAAAAGTAATTAGTAGCTTCTATGAAACTTTGTCTGAGCATATAAACGTTTGCATATGTGATGGTTGATACGCCCGCAATAAAATTACTACTATCTTATTTATGACTGGGTTAAAGAGTTTCTCTGTATCTTACACAATATGAGTATACCATTAAGTTTCGTCATTTGAAAATCTGATATCATACTAGCTTCGGATGTGTGAACACACACATCAATAATGCTCACTGGTTATGTAGTCGGACAAGGTTATCGTTCATATTCTAAGTCATCATTTAATGTGTGATGGTATCATAGATAAGGCAAATGTTTTGTGGGAGATATAATACCCGTTTTAACTTCAATTACTTCTGATGCCTTTGATGAAGTTATGGTAAATCTGAAATCACGATAAAGGGATACGATGTAGAGGAGTGTGATCTGTAAATATCTTTGTTGTCAAGTAGTAAGCGCAATATAATTAAATAGCTTCCACATCCGATATCTGCGTAATACACGCTCCATTACACAATGTTATCAATTTAATATTTTTGAGTCCCTGTAATGTTTTGTTGGTCAGCATACTTTTTGATAGCCATAAATCTATTTTTTTTTTTTTGTTTAAATATTGCTATCGTTAACCTTAAAGATATCACTACTACCGTGGGAGATGGTTATATTTTTAACCAACATTCTTTCATTGATGTGAACCGTGACGGTGTTCGCATCTCCTTTAATGTTAAGATCAAAAAATATGCTTTTGCAGACTTATTGATTTTCCATACGTAAGGATAATACTATTTCATGATGACCTACTAATTGTTACGATTCTAGGCTCTTAAAATAAGTAACAGAAAAGAGTGAAGACAACAAGCTTTGTAAAATTTACCAAATAATTTATTTCCCTAGAATACCAAGTGAAAAATGAGAAAAAAGAACGTACGGTTTTACGAATCAAATCCAAAAATAATCCAAGAATTAAAAAATAGAAGTTCTATTATTTAAGTCCTGAATGAATCTGAGTTCGAGTCCAGATGAAATCTAAAATGGAAGGTGATGACGTCTGTTGTAACTTGCGAAGTGCTGTTGTGTCAGCAGTTCCTTGTTGAATCACAGAAAATATTAATCCAGTTTTGAATTCCGTATAAATTTCAGTGAATGTCGTTGTCCAAGAATTTTGTAAGAGCACTTATATGTATCCAGGGAAAAGAAACACTTGAAATTCAATAATTTGAAGAAAATAAAAATTCAACTCAAACTGGTCACAACATAATGTAACTTTACATCTCAAGTGTTTTAAGCCCGACTGAACAATCTCTGTAAAGAAAATAAACTTTTATGGATAAATAGATATAAACAGTTTTATTTATATTTTTATTATGTATAAGCACATTTAAAAAAAAAATTATAACGAATGTTCAATAGTTTATCAGAACTCAAATTATATAATAAAAAAAATATTAAAACATTATGGCGTGCATAATACTTATTAGCATAAAATAAATAAGTATTTATAAATAATTAATCATAATATATTGAGACTTAATTTTGAAATGGCCTTTCATTTTTAAAGAATTATTAAATCTATTCTTATGATATTAATTATACTTTCACCTAATAAGTTATTAAGTAAATTAAAATAATATCAAATAATATCAAAATATTATTAACTAATTGTAAACAGGGGACATAATTAAAAAAAAATTTTTTTTTGATTAATGAATGTAGTATAAGGTTTTGGAATTTAGACCTTTTGGATATACCGTATTAAGATGGTGAATCCAATAGGTTTCGTTTAACAGACGTTCCATCTCAGAATCAACTATAACAATAGGTTGAAAGGAGAAATCTTGCAAAGTATGGGAACTCTTGTTAAAATGTGCGGCAACATGAGAAGAAAATGATTGATCGATATAATTTTTTATATCTGATCTATGTTAGTTCATACGTTTAGATATTTGTTGACTGGTTTGTCCAATATATTGGATGCTACACTTTTTGCATGTGATCAAATAAATAACATTTGATGTTGCACAATTAGTGTCACAACGCATATTAAAAGTTTCTTTCGTATTATTACTATTGAAAGAAGTATTTTCATTAATAAAAGAACAGTGCGAACATCTAGGTCTATTACATTTAGTTGATGATCCCTTTTTATATAATGTTTTTTCTAATTTAGAATTAATTAGGAAATCTTTAAGATTTTTAGGCCTTTTATAAGCAAGTGTGGGTTTGCTTTCGTGTAGCAATTTAACACTTGCTTTACATGATAATTTTAATAAATCCCAATATTTATTGATAATCTTACCTATATTAGGCAGACTTGGATTATATTCAATAACAAAAGGAATAATATCTTCATTTCTATTTTTGATTTTACATTCTAACGATTCAAGTTGCGTAAGAGAAGATACTTTTTGGAAAGCAGTATTAATGATGTCAATAGGGTAATTTCTATTTAAAAAATGCTGACCTAACTCTGTCAAGGACGATTTAAAAACAGTGTCATCCGAAATAATTCTTCTATATCTTTTTGCTTGACTGTATGGTATCCCGTTTTTACATGATTTAGGATGACATGAAGAATATTCAACATATTGATGAATATTCGTGTTTTTAACATGAACCATTGTGGCGATGTCATTATTTTCATTTTTCACGACTTCTACGTCCAAAAATGATACTTTAGTTTTAGACACATTGAATGTAAATTTTATTGTTGGATGTAATTTGTTTAAACAGTCTATAAAATCATAAAGGTCTTCTAATGGATAATTCCAAATCATAAAAATGTCGTCTAAAAATCTTAACCATACATCTGGTTTTAAGAGTCTTTTATCTAGAAAGTCATTTTCTAATTTCCCCATAAATAAAGATGCATAAGAAGGTGCCATAGGACTACCCATTGCTGTTCCCAACTTTTGGAGATAGTTTGTATTACCAAATTGAAAAAAGTTATTTTCAAGTACAAGTTTTAACAAGTTACAAACATGTTCTTTTGATAGTTTACATGTATATTCGTTTTGTTCAAGAAAATATTTACACGCTTCGATACCATCATTGTGTGGTATATTCGTGTAAAGTGAAACCACATCAAGTGTAACCAGAAATGAATTTTCAGTTAGTTTTGGTAAAGATTTTAATTTGGTAATGAAATCAAAAGTATCTTTAATATATGAAGGTAATGATTTCATCAGTGGTTGTAAAATATGATCAATATATTGCGATATGTTATTTGTAATTTGAATAAAGCGAAACCGGTCACACATTCTACGTGTTGGTGTTGTTTATTTTATAATTTTTGTAAAGAAAATAGTTATACACACGTTTAAGACGCAAAACAGATTCCCGGATGAGGTCAACCTTCTAGAAGAATTAGATGTTTGTAACAATAAACACGTTTCCTATTTACGTACTCCAGGTATGGTCCTGACTTAACTTAATGATTCTTACTCAGAGAAAGAATAAAATAAATTAAAAAAGAACTGTTTACCAAAACTTTCACTAGTTCAGAATCAAGGTCAGAAACTAGATACGGTGTTTATATTATTGGTTGTTTATCAGTAAAATAAAAAGGTCAGGTCCAACAGAACGGAACTGAATTTCTGGACAATGTCAAATCCAGTAAACAAAGTTACATTACAATAACATGTAATGGAATTAAAAAATTGAAAACTAACAAGAAAAACCTATTATATTAAATATGCATAACATAATTGTTGAAAATGGTACTTCCATATGTCATACTCCCTTGTTAAATTAGTTCCATCTTCATGCACCTCAGCAAGATATTGATTTTTCCTCAAACTCCTCCCTGTTGCTGCTATAAATTGTTTTGCTATAGGTCATCAATTTTGGCCATGGATACAATACTCCTTATTCCTTTTTTGCGTTTAAATCTGCTTGGATTGCCTCAAGATATCATCCTATATAATGCCGACTTCACTGGAATAGTACTTTCACATTATGGTAGCCTTTGTACGTATTTGAATATTATTTTGTTCTGTTTCTGAGACCAACATTTTCTCCTTACCAAGTAAATGTTTCACCAGCTCTATCCCATTCGTTGATGCCACCTCGTACCATACCTGCATGAACATCTTTTTTCTTATCATGCGCTTGTTATACACTTGCATGTTTGAATTAAATTATTTCGAGAGTTAACAAAGTTTGATGATTTAAAACTTTAATGATGTTGTTTATACCTAGTATGGCTAGGGTATATTTTGTTGTCGTTGATCTAAGAACGATTTAATTCACATTTGACTTATTCCTAAAGTGTGTTAACTTTGTATTAACATTTTTACAGCAATTTTCTTTCTATAATTGTGAAATGCCATCGCTTAGAGCAAACATTCTTTCATCTAAAATTACAGATTTTGATTTCAGATCATCAGCTGACTTTCCTAGAGTGATCGTAATAATGCTACTATTTTGTCCAATTTAAAAATTTGTGATTGAAAATATTGAAATTTTTGTATACTCTTCTTTATGTCCATGTTAGTCTCCAAAAGCAGATATCACTTCGCCTATCATCTCCCCAGTGGGTTGCATGTAATACTGTATGTCTGTGTGCTTCGCCTGGTCTATCTCTAACAATCTAGAAAAACTGCTAAGGGATGGAGGAATAAATTCAACCGTTTGGTAAATATAGCCAGAATATCTAAAATCTTCTTCATAGTATCCATCTGTTTCTGTATGAGTTTGCTTGATCTATCAATATAGGTTTGTTTCACCGTTGTCAGTTTACTATTAAATTATTCTTTCGACGTTGTTATATTTTCACAATTATTGTCCTCCAAAATATTAGGTATATGAGTGGCAATACGACCCTGTACAAATATTGATGAGCATCATCAGTTAAATGTAGCGGATCGCATGCATTTCGATACGGTTCTTGTTTCAGGTTAGGTCACATTTTAAAAATTGATCTGGCGAAACTGATCTTTCTTCACTTTTTCGAAACCACACCCACCAAGAATCTTGATATCTCTGTTTAGTTAGCTGGCAAGATATATGCTGTCATGTCAGATAATCTATCACTTTGCCTTATTCATCTTTAATGGCAATATGTAGTAAATGTATTGGACCTCTTTGCAATTATCTGCATGGCCTATTAACATCACATGAAATGGAATCACAGTGAAATGCATTTTCAACATCTAGAAACACTAAATAGGGTAGAGTAAGAACCGTGTTGTGTGGTTAAGTTGATCAAGGAAAATGTACATATTCTTAAGCTTCAAAGACCCACAAATCCTAGTGTTGTTGCTCCAAATCGATTAAACGATAACGGAATGCGAATCCCGGTTGCAGTTCCTGCTTCTCGTAAAATAATAGTTGCTGTAACCATTCTAGTATATATTGTAGACATGCAAACCTCTATGAAATTTAAAAACGTATATGTAGGCATAAACATTTTACTTACCTCTATTATGCTCAGTCTCATTATTCAAATAATTCTTAATATCATTTAATCATTTGCAATCTGAAAGTCGTATCAAATGTACCATCTAACATAGGTCATATGAGAGGTAGAGACGATATGTTCTCTTCTATTTAAAGACATTAAAGTGGTAGATTAGAGTTAGGTTTGGGTTTAAATGGGGATTTATTTAACTGCTTTAACAGTGTTTTTGATGTAAAAAAAATCCCATACTTTATTACTTGGGTGGGTTTGAAATACAATCCTTTGTCCACTAACACACATTTAACTCTTCAATATTTTTGCGCGTAATATCTAGATCCCATGAGGTAGAGATGAAATAATGTCACTAAAATATATACAGGTATAACAAATTTAACTTCTTCAATTACATCTGTATTGGTGTACGAGCATTACATCTTATTACCTAGCACAAGAACATAATTTAACCAACAATTGTACATTTAATACTTGCAATCTAGAGTGTGCTAATTATCTTATAAGTCTCGCTCATTTACGGGAATATATTTTTCAAACTTTTGATATACATTCCGAGCAATAGAAAGGTATTGATAAATATTTCGACCGTTTTTAAACTCTGATACTCTGATTCCAGCATCTCTGACAAGATATTAGCTTGCAGGCGGTGTAGATTAGTTTGACTGTTTTACCAAAATCTTTCATGTTAATATGTAGTACTGTGGCAGACCAGTTTGTAATATTTATTTCAGCCAGTTGTCTTCTCCACATAGGGCTTTCGATTTCTTTTCCGTCATCAATTACCCTCTGATACTATTCTGAACGTTTTCCATTATGTACGCCAGTTTCCACTATATGTGGACCATTTTGCCTGGGTGACATAAGCTTCTGAACTTTAATATTGTCCTTAATTTCATCTTTTCCACCTTCTATTTAAATTTATGAACGATGAAAAAATTGTGAAAAGTGAGCAAACAAAACCATTTCAATTGTTTTGAAATTCAGCATGTTGACAAATGGATGGAACCACAGGTTTCAAAGAAAACTATTTTACTGCCAAAAGTATGAATGAGTCTATTAAAACTAATATCTTCGACAAAACTTATAGACTTATGAAAACAGTAAAGAAATAGAAACGGTGGTTATCATAATAAAAATACATTTATAGAAATTAGCGTGTTTTAAATGTTCGCTGCAAATTAATACTTGAGAATGAAAAGTCAGAATTATCAAAATTGCAGACTACTTCAGATAACGAGAATTAGAATTGCCAGTGCATTACAGGACATTCTCAGAGCTGACACTACTTTCCATTTACTTGATGTTACATTCATGGACCAAGTTTCAAGTCTACTTGAACTTTTCAAAGCCAGAAGGTGTTAAAGGAGTTAAATAATGATCGTTTAATACCTTTTTCATCTGTTGACATTACTGGCCCTGGCCAACAAATGAAATATAATTCCTTGAAAAATGTGAGATATCTGAAAGCAAGTTAAACTTAAACAAGGATGACAAGATGTTTTCAAGCAAAGACGCTTAATGATAAATAGGTATTGAATGTCTTAAAACAGCGAAATCGGTCATAGATGTAGTGTTAAGGCAGATTTTCAGTCCTCTTATTTAGATAGTGGGGCTTTCAAAGATGAAACAACTGGCAAACTGCAGACAGCAATGCATATTAAAGCCATTGTTTTCAGTTGTACAAAGGCATCAACTGCTTAACACTTAATGCTGATTAATTAACCTATATAATTAAAATGGAAGAACGTAGAAAATATCGAAGTAGTTAATAATTATTTGTTTTTAAAAGTTAACATCATCAGTTGCGTTGCCCAATTGCAATCTAGTTTTGTAGTTAGTCTAGGTACTTCTCGTTCTTCACCTAATAATTCTTAGACAAAATTGCACGAGGTTTTGGAAACGGTGAAAAGGACTTGAAGAAATCAGCTGATAAAGAAATCGCAACGGCACAAAATATTAATAGTAGCACCATAAACTGGTTATTTTCCTCTGTGATTATCTCATAACTCATTCCTGGATGATCATGTCATCCTATTAAATGTAGCGTAAGTTAATAAATGTGTTAACGGTGTTGAGCCTGCTACTATATTCATTTGAACATAGTATGATTCCCGCTCTATACCTCGCAACTTCACCAGGAAAGTAGAGGTCTCCGTCTTTGTTTTACAAACCAATGTTTATTCTCCATTCTAGTTTAAATAAGGAATATTTGGTTGAACATGATTTCTTATGTTCTGTTCTTTTGGTTCATCGTGTTTTATATGGGCCATAACCTTACTGATTCCTTATTCAGTCAACTATTATATAATTTTGTATACTTATATCACTATCAGACTATCCATCTCTGTTTTTCCATGTGTTTAAACCATACGTAGTAGTTGAATTATTCCCTTTTATTTACCTCCAAAAATGATGTGGTAGAATAGCAGACTTTGATTATGCTAATTGTTTTGTCAGGTTTGTCACTGTGTTATTAGAGTTTCATGATTGATCATATGGTAAAGGTATTGAACATTCACGAAAGGTTTCTGATTGTAAAGTAAATTTCATATTTACTTGAACTTTTTTTGTCTACAAACAGAATACTAATCTGTAACATGCTTGTTGCACACCATACCGCTCAATAAAGTTGATGCTGCCAAAAAGACACATCACACTGAGACCTGTATGTGTTGAGTAAATCACCGCTGTTAAATTTAATAGTGTAGTCTTTGAATGTATCTAATGTTCTCTTTAAGAGGATTTTACTTTGCATACAACTTACGTTTATGCTTGAGTTAGGTTTTGATAACAGTGTTACCAACCACATTAAATTTTGCAGCTGGGCATGGATAACAGCAACTTTTGATAAGTGTTGGACTCTAGAATCCATTTAGGGCAGTTATGTTTTCAAAATATTCCCTGGAATTAAAGATGTATATTATAAACATCATGTGTCAAGGTCCGTTACTAATGAGATTGAATTATCATTTATAATGTAGATTATTCAGATTTCTACAAATTTAACCATCATCATCGTAATAATTATTGACTGTTCATTCAGACGATCATACGTAGCATCATAGTCATCATAAGAGAGCATTGCGACTATCGTAGTTAGCAGTATAAGCATCATCATAGAAAAATGGAATATTCAGACTACCATAGGTAGTATCATAATTATTATCCAAGCCAATATATCATTCAGACTAACATAGGTAGTATCATAATCATTATCCAAGCCAATATCTCATTCAGATTACCATAGGTAGTATTATCCTCATCATCAGAAACAATATGATCGGAATTAAGATATGAGTGCTAGCATATTTATATGTTGGATTCGTCCGATTCAATCGAGCTTGCTGAGCGAGGTTTAGACTTACTCTTTATATCACTATTATCCCTATTACCAATATTGCCTCTATTACGATTACAGTTCTTCTTGTATCTGATCATATTTTTCTGTTTTTTTATAATTTGCTTGATACATCATGCTATTTTTGGTTCAGTTCTATGTATTGGTCCAGTTTTAGGTACAAGTTCAGTTCTAAATACAAATTCCTGTTCAATTATGGGTTCAATATTAGATAATCGTTCAGTTATAGGTTAAAAGGTAGGCTTAGTTAAGGATAATAATTTAGTCAGTAATTCATTAACCGTCTCAAGCAAAAATTTACTACTTTTTAACTGATGTATTAGCCACGTTTCAATCAACATTTCAGTCACATATGTTTTATCAATAATATTATCAAGCATTCTTCTATAGAATCCAGGGATAGCACTTTCCGTTCTGTCTTTTGCATATTTATAATTCTCTATAATTAATCCTAGATACCTTGCTTTCTTTCATAGGAATCCGGAATGTCTGTATAGATAGATGAGAATTAATTTCCAGGTCGTCATGCGAGTGAGTCTGCAACGCACGAGTGCTTATAACACCGATTCAGTCGCATCATTTTTGGATGATGCGTGCTTAGTCGTAATGAAATATGGGCTGGTGTGTGCAGGCAAGGCGATGGGTGCCGTATACCCGGGGACCTGGTTTCGATTCTCCGTAGAGTACGAATTAAACATTCTCTAACCTGTATGATAGTATTATATATATATACCTTTGCTGCTCAGCTGTCTCCCTATCTTTCGCTTAATCCCACTTTAGCTCTCCTGTTTGTATATCACTGTGCATAATATGTTGTAGTTGTAATTATATTTGCTCCCTAGTGTCGTATCGCTAGTCTTGTCTCGCTATTTTTCTATCGCTACTCTCGAGTGCATGTAACACTAAATTAAGAACTAAATCGAAATACTTGCTACTTCCTTTTCATTTGTTTCCTTTTTTTTGTTTCAAGTTGGAGGCCCAGTTTCCACATAATATGTCTAGAGTGTATGTAGTTAACGAAACGACAACGGTCAACGGATTGCATTATCTTTCTGATCTCGGTAAATGGGATGGAGGGACCGCACGGAAGAATATACCAGGATACGACCAAGTAATTCTCTTTACACGGTAAGTATATGTACACAGGGGATAAAAGTATACGCTAAAGATAACATGTGCACACGCGTACAGCACCTCAAAACACGCGCAAACATGTTGTAAAATCATGGCTAAATTACCAGCAAAGATGCATTTCTATTTTATCTCAATAGAGCTTAATACTTTGTATAAACGTTATTGACCACAGAATAATACAGTCACCCTTGTCCCTGAAAGCTCAATAACTTGTAATAAATACGTCGTTGTGTTACTATGATACAAAAATGTAAAGATTTAAATAGCAAACTCGCACAGCTCTTTAAACTTTCAACAGATCTACAAAACATTTTTCTTGTTGTTGGGGTTTGGGGTGTGATTAAATTGCATTGCAATTTACTATTAGTGCAATTTTGTTCTGAATTACGCTGAATAATATGTGCCATTGGTCACGAGATGATTTCTGTATTGTTTCGCATTTCAGAGACATCAATATTTCTCAATTTAAAAAAGTTATTTCAATATACTTTAACTGACATATTAAACTCCTCATATTTTTGTACATATATAACACGCATACGCCAACACAAATAATAAATGTTGTTAAATAAACATCAAGCAGACAGTTTGATAATCTTATTAGCACATTATGATCAATTGCCTCATCATACATTATAATGCTCATAGGACATATCTGAATATGTTCATTGATTGGTGTTAAAATTTGTATTTAATTTACTCTTTGTCTTAAGACATTAATCGTAATTTAACAGTTAAAACTAACTTAAAACAAGAAAACAAATCAACAACACAATAGAAATAATATGGGTAATATAATATTATATCGCAGGGTAGGCCAGGTCGGCAGCCTTACTGTGTGCTTAGGAAAAGCAAGTCACTCTCATTTAATAAGAGCTAACTAAACTCCTTACATTGAAGGTAAAATCCATCTAAGGAACTAAATGCAGCTCCGATACAAACTTTTTCCAAATCTTCCGAGAAACGATGCAGTGCTTAAATATTGAACTTTATCCTACTATGCAGAGGCAAATACCTAACCATTTACTCAGTAAATATGCTCATAGTGAAACAAGCTAGATAGAGCAGGGGTCATTATGCAAAGAATGACACGTTAGCCAGGAAAAGTCTCCCCAGCAGACAATGTAAATTTCGAATAAACAACAATGTACAGATAGCTGGTGAGAGACATGTGGGGTTTGGGGATTTTTTTTATTGAAATCAAGATGACAGCAATGCAGATACCAATACGCTGGTAAAATCCAATTATTATTATTATTATTATTATTATTATTATTATTATTATTATTATTATTATTGTCGTTGTTGTTGTTGTTGTTGTTAGTAGTAGTAGTCGGTGTTGTTCCATTCTTATTAATATATCCCTACCAAATTTGTAAATGTAATTTCCATTAGAATAAATATTATGCAAACGTTATTCATTGGGGACAAATCCCAAGCTAGTCCCAGTAAATACGGTCACATATTTATTTCTCAGTACTAACAATGCTAATATCTCCCATGAAGATAAGAAGTTAGTGATCGAGAGGAAAAGTGAAACTTTTGCACTAGATTGAAATAACTTTCTGTTCTACCTTCAATTACCATCTCGTTCATATTCTGAGGACTACTCATAATAGTTATGAATGTTCCACAGAATGGCATGTTCCCTGCTTTCCAGAGTACTTTTGTGTTTTAGCTCCTCTGTGTCTCAGGCCAAAAAATCGGCAAGCTGCTAAAAAGTGATGCAAATAAATGTAATGTTATGATGATTTATCTCCCCACTACAAACATCATACCATGATAGTACATGTACGTAAAATATTTCTAAAAGTGGTTCAAGAAGGTAATTCTCTTTGATAATTTGAAAGAATCTTTGGCTTCACTTGTACATCTGCTCGTTGCATTGACTTGCTATCTTTCGCTTGTAAGTTACTTGCTGTTTTTATCGGCATATCTCATCAACTCGAGATTTTAATAATTGTAAACACCACAATATATCTTTTTCAGAAGTATTTGACTTTTTGGAGGGAAACTGTACATTCCGTTGAATACTGTTTTTCTCAAACGTATAAACCTTCAAGGAGCAAATAGTTGAAACGTAAATTTCACATAGAAGTGTGTTTGGAATGTATTCCACGCATATTACGAAACACCACGAACACATGTTTTGATGCAGTAAAACAATGTTGAGTACCTATTTGTCATGTACATTGTCAAGTAATATTACTTGCTGGGTATGTATTTTTGGTACATGCGAGAAACGATAGGGTAGAAGTGGTTCCAGATTGCATAAACAACAACAAACGTGATTATGATGTCAGTGAAAGGGTTAGCACGGGCATCCACAAAGTCGATGTTAACAAAACAACTTTATCAGCAGCATCGCGTGTACGCAAGAATACAACATTGAAGTTATTCTTACGGGTGAATGTGACTGTGTGTTTAGCTCCAAAACCCAAATATATGGCTGAAGGGAATTGCACACCAAAACGGCAATAAGTTCCCAATGAGTTGTGTTCACTGCTGTCCAATGTCCAAGGTTGTAAGTGGCACTGGTGAATTCGAGAATAGTTTTGCCTGGTTCTGGCATTAATGTCCCCTGCTAATTTTCACTGATCCCACCACAATTGAAAATATGGTCAGTGGACAGCTTTTGGGTTGTAAATACACGTATGCAACATCTACATGGATATTTCTTTCTCTCGTGCTTGCTGTGACGGTTAAGCGACTGCGCAATATTCTTTATCCATAGATAATGAAATAGCGATTCTGAATCACTCATATCACCCAGCAGTAACAAATCAATCCGAGTTCGTCGATATGGGGATAGTGCAAACTGATAAAAACTTTTATTCCAAGTAAACACATTACTTTGGTTAAGTGTGTCAGATTTGTTGAGTGTGGCCTTACTAACCTGCACATGAAATTCTGTATCACCAAAACTAAATTCGCCCCAGTCATGATAATCACATTCGGGACATACCACCGACAAAATTTCTCATTCTTGATAACAGTTATCAGCATTTTTATAGTTAACACTGACGGCGATTTTATACATTTTGGTGTCGGAATATACCTTGATCCACGATAAGGTTGATAAAAGACCTGCATTAGTATAGTTTTCCAACGTCTCTAGAACCCTTTCAATTCCATTGTCGACTGCATCTTTAATAGATTTGGTGGCTTTTCGGTTCAGGATTGTCCGAGCAACGCTGTGATTACAATTTTTGTAGTTCTTGCAACGATGTAGCGGCATAATTAAATGAGCACTGAGAACTATACCTGCTTTACCTCTAGAACTACAAGCATTTTAACACCGATATAATACAAGAAATAATCTTCTAATTACCTGTTGCTCTTGTGAAACTTAATTTCGGATACTTGTAATTGCTGTGCTTTTCACGAACATAATTAGCGGCCACAGTAGCAGTATCAGATGTAAAGTTTTCTTCATCCTCAAACACACTTAATAATGTCGTTATTTAGGCTTTTCTTGCACCTGTTGGTATTCGTTTGTTAGCCTCTAGTATAAATTGTTTCAATTGTTGTACCGTTACAACCGGTGGTGGATGATCTGGGACACCAAGTTGATCCAGTGCAATTAGGAGCCTCAAATATGCCAGCTTTTCGCATACGGCTTGACATTTGTATTATACGCCCTTGTGAGGTTTGTTTTAGCTGATGTACAGTTGGTAAGCTTATATACTGGGAAATCTTTATATAATTGGAACGTCCGTTAATATCTTGGATTAGGTTTTTGTTCTAACAAGATCAGAAACAGCAATCGCTTCAATTCTAGCTTTAATTTCATTAATGTGTGTGTTTCCTCAAGAGCTTCAGGTATTTGTTCAAGTACAGGTGTTTGTGCAATCACATGTTTAGCAAATCTTTGTCTACGCGAGTGATAATACGCGCTAATAAATCCGCATTGCCGGCAAAGTTGATTTGACTCCGATTCCGCATTGAAGACATGGTCGAGGACCTTTACCAGTAAGGAACACAACAAAATGTAATTTACAAGATTGGTAATGGCATGTTCTGCCGCATGGTTCAAATGTTTGCATGCATTAGCCTTTGTATTTATTGCGTCCCAATGAACATTGTATATGCGTCAAAAATATTTTAATTAAGCCAAACGACAACACTACTACTTCTTGGGAATGTTTTGCAGTATTTCACTGGAGTCATAAACGGATTCACAACCTTTCTCCACTTGGTCGAGATTTGATACTCTTCTGCATCAAATGGGACACTGATATTGAGGCTTGGGCGGATAGAGAATTTTACATATTCCATTACGCAATTTTGTGGTAATTCAAAATTGTAAATCACACGTTTTAAATAAACAGGCTTGTTCTTTTTGGAATCAGTGTAAAATTCCTTTGCACACGCGGATAAAATAAATTCCAACATACTATCAGCACAAAGTAGCTCAAATGACATAACAAAGGAAAGTATTACATCAAATCGGAAAAGACCAGTCTTTGTACCTATGTATCCAATAACATCGAGTGTCTTGGGGTATTTTTCGTAAATTTCTTCAGTAGGTTCTGCTTTAATGGTTTTATAATAGCCTCTGAAAACTATTTTCAGTGCTTGCGTTACTCCTTTTCTGTTTTGTTGTAATAAGAATCGAATATGTACTAAATATTGGCGAGTTTGGATGCCAATGTTATATTAATCCTAAAAGAAACATTTGTCTAATTGATTTACTCTTCGATATCTTCCTTACTGCTAAAATATCCACTGCGAATATCATTAGAGTCTTCCCTGTTGATCCTGTCAACGTCAGAGATTCGTTTTTCTTGCACAATATCAATTAAAGCTTTTATCTTGTTCATAAGATTGACCAGGCCTAAAGCGTTGATGTTCTAAGATAATTATTTTATCAATATGTACCGATTATGCAGTAGAAAACGTATATAACATCTTTTAGGCCTCTTTGATAAATCTGTATGATGCTTATAATCCACATGGTGATTTAATCTTTTCTGTAATGATTTTTGCACACCGTTCTTCTGGCAAGATGATGATATTAGCAAAATATTGTTTTCATCTACATACGCATTTCTCTTCCTTATACATAAACCAAGACAATTCTGATACATAATATATATTCTTTGCTATATTTATCATGAACAATCCTCTGCCGATATAAAAAATATTCTCTGCTATAAAAAAAAATATATTTTCTGCCACACGGTGTAGTGAAAACCAATAACCTTGTTTCTGCAGCATTGCTGAGAATATTTTATGTTGTATAGTTGTTATCAATAATACAGGCCTGACTAAAACCTTTACCACGTAGATCATTATCATAATAAACAATTATGTCTACCAATAGTGTGACAGGCGTTTTGCCAGCAACTGATCGTAGTTACTGCCTTTATCTTGTATTAATATGGCCACTTGTTTACCTACTTGTTTGACTACATGTTTAGTCACTTGTTTGACCACTTCACTTTCGTTGATTATTAATCCACGGGTTGCACAATGTCATGGGAGACAGAATGCCCCCCCCCCCAAAAAAAAAACACAACAGAAAACTGCTATAATAACACCACTTCATATAATACGTGTGATGCACTTTTCTCTTAATTCTGTATCAATTAATGGGGTGTAGTTCATAATGATGGATCAAGTTTATGTAATACATAACTATGAACGCCATAAGTTTCGTTTGTAAATGAAGAATAATAGTTGTGCCTGTTTGTAAAATATGTTGTACACACACCCATAATGACTATTGTTTTACATTTAGACACGTGATTCGTCATAAAAATGATTCTATTGTTGGCGGTAAGTACATAATCTCTCTGTCTATTTCTCCGTCTCTGTCTCTGTGTCTCGGTCGCTCTGTCTCCCTCTATAATCAGTCAAATGCACCATAACAATTTTAAATTGTTTCACACAAACGAGGGATGGATTTCTTATTTTGCAAACAGTATCCATTAGAAACGTTGTTATATTCAAGTTGTTAGCAACTAATTTGGTAGCAAATCTTTCAGGGAGTATATCACGTAATATGATTCTAGTCGTTCAAAGCCGAAAGTCAAGCTAAAAGCCTCCTACTAATTTTAGTGGTTATGGTTTCAAATATATGCACATTTACAACTACACCTGTCCTTCTCCACTACATGCCATTTGGAAATCATAATTATTATTATGTGTCAGTGTTATTTTTTTTTACATTGTAGACAAACATATAAAGTAATACCTTAAGAAACCGTCTGTTAAATTAAGTAAGAAATTGTATTAATAATTCCATTTTAAAAAAACACACTCACAGGTAAAATGTGTAATTTCTTCCTGGTGGGATATTACTAATATCGGCAATGGACCAAACAATTTGCTCTGTATACTTCCTATAACTGGTTTATATCTCAGCGGGTATTGCATTCCCTGCCTTGGCCTAACCATACACACTTAATCCAAGATAATTTATTTCTGTTTGTTCATTACTTCGCTGTCCAATATATCAACTCACTTTGTTGACAGAGATTTTTATGTGAACTCAATGATGAAACTTTATGTTTACGTATTGTGAAATAGTTCGAAACTCATGTTCAGACCTTTAATAATTATGGAGCCATTCAGCAAATACGGATGTATGATACTTCTAGAGGACAAACGTACTCTTATATAACGTACTCCCGATGTATTCGAGACTTCCATGCAAACTAATGCGTGGCGAACTTTGACCGAAATAGTTGTTAACTTGATCTAGGCAAATCGCCCTTGATTTATGAATGGAAATTCTACACACAAAAAAAATGATACATGTAATTTACTATTACACAACCCAGCCACTGAATTACATAATTATAATATAAATGTTATAACCCAAACTGACTTAAATAAAACCATATTGTAAAGTATTATATAATACAAATATCTACAACACTACATATGTGAAGATTATTTTTCTGTGCGACTAAAACACTACTGCAGGAATAGCATTATTCATTAGTGCTATTCTGTATGTAAAATATTCTGATGATTTCTTTATATTCGTATATTTTATATTGACTGCAGCACAGATTGTGTGAGAATATTATGTTAACTGATTACCGCGGTGTATGTTTATATATATATATATATATATATATATATATAGAGATAGTGAAGAAAAGAGCAGCATATATATATATATATATATATATATATATATATTTATATCGTACTGGCAAATTGTGTGCAGATATTAAATCGATTTTTCGCTTAAATGCATCATATAAATTTGCCAAGCAGACTGAAGAATGTATCATTTTTAAGTACTATCCGGAGCTTCTTGATAAATTGAGATGATGAGAAAAAGCGTCAAGAGAAATCATTGTATGATATTGTGCAAGAATAAATTATGTTGCTAATGTTGACTCGACCACTCAGTGTAGATAAATGAAACGAGTGGTAAATACTCTCAGGATGACATTGAAACAATTAGCGAATCTGGTAGCAGCAGCGTTGATCGTCAAATATAAATTAATTAGATAAATGTTTATAGCATAATATATACAAACAATAATAACATTCACACATATGCATGACAGTAAATTCATTTATAATAATAAAGAATATGAAAAAAATGATACAAGACCCCATCAGATCGTAACATTTCTATGAAGTGTTCTTTCGATGTAAAGATACAGAACCATACAGTTAATACTTGAGGACGGCAAAATAATTAAAGAAGATGGACAAAATCTATGAAAAACAATGAATCACTCAAGTACCGAAAGTATTCAGAGACAACTGCAATATGCTGGCGATATTATGTGGCATTGATGAGTATGGTCTTGCAAACGTTTCCCCACTAACCGCACGGGTGATCAGTTTCAGAATATGTTCATGTATGTCAAGACTTCTATAGTTTCTTCACTATTAACTTGGCTAGTGGATCGTTGAGCCATCTTCTAACCGTTGGAAGATACCGAGCAAATTTTGGCTTGGACACTACAGTGTCCAGCAAAGCGAATCAGCTATCAGAATAAACATAATAGAGACTGCTGACAGACATCGCAAATCCGCGCAAGATATGTAAAGTCGTGACAGTACGCACTTGAAGATCTCACTGCAGGCTTGAAGAAACGTATGCAGCATTGATCAACCCCATTCATACCAGCTAGGAGGAGGTGAATAAAGTCACTGAAACCTCCGCCGCTAAAATGGGAATGGTAAAGGAATCGGGTTCGTTTGTTGAGACCGCCACGGCTTTCCAACACTTGTTATTCCAGTACGCGGACACGTAACAAAGATTTACACGCCTTGAATCAACTACCATTCGAATCGCTTTTTTTTTAAAGAGATAGGCTTCAAGGAGATGGCCAACATTTGCCCTGTTTTCCATGCCAAAGGAAACGTTATGTACAACACAAAGTCTGTAAGTAAAGCATCTAAACCTTGGATTAAGTGTATATTCGAGAGAGGTTTGATCACTATTCTGGTAAACAGTGAAATAAATTTATTTTTGAATCTGTAAGATTAAAAAAATGTATTTCAACAAAAATATGTAATGGTATCAGCAAGGTGCAATTTTTGCCAATTGCTGATTGCGTGACAATAAACCCTCACAAGGTTCATGAATATGTGAACAGCTTGGAAACACGTGTGGAGTCATTTCGCGTGGGCATCAAAGCACCAGAGGTCATCAATAAGGCCACACCGATTGCTCACCAATGACACCATGGACCCGGTTACGTTCCACTTGTTGATGCACAAACTCATTGAAGACATCTCTGATGTATATTACGACACCAATGATGAGTTCTGGAACAATTTCCATTGAAACACTTCGTGTTGTGACCTTCTCATCATATATGAAATTTATGTCACGGTGCAGCATGTCGTTGTGAATGTTGTATTCACAATGACATGCTGCACCGTGACATAAATCTGTAATACACGCTTGTGCCATCTCGAGTGGGCGATATTCTTCTGCGGTACTTGCTGTAGAAAAAGTCACATAAAAATGTGGTTTCTTAGATGAGATATCATCCTCGATGTAACGCCGATTGTTGTCATCGGCGTTACATCGAGGATTATATCTCATCTAAGAAAAAACACTTTTATGTGACTTTTTCTACACCAAGTACCGCAGAGGAATGCCGCACACTCGAGATGGCACAAGCGTGTATTACAGATGACCTAATATTAGCTCACCATCGTTTGTAGGTCATCCTGCGCATAACTCGTTTCTGCTTTTCTCCGACGATAGCGCCACAGAAAAAATATAACAGAAGTTTCCGCGGGAGCATACGACATGGAATCTATCAGTCAAGAGATTCGACGAAGAATTTAGTTGGTGACCGGTAAAAACTCTAATAATTTTAAACGCGAGCCAGTTTTGAAATCTCTATTAAGTCTGCATCATCCGCGGATGACATTACACTGTTGTCAATAATATAAATTCTCGGTTGGTATAAAACATTTCAGAGGACAAACAATATTTAATTATCGGATATCATATCACGACAGACATTGTCAAAATTGTCTCCATGATTCAGATCAATTTAACCTGTGATGCCATCAGTGGCAGTTACAGACATTTATGGAAGCAAATAGCACAAGTTTTCTCGGCATATAACTACCCAAAAAGGTATCAGCGCATCAATACATGTATTCTTGACGTATGAATCTGTAACTCGGATGCAATGTGGGCAGAGAGTTAATAAAATATATTAGACCAGCTGAAAATGTGTGGCGTTTCATTGCATTTAAACGGTTATCAAGGACCCATCAAGGGAATTTTACTGTACTTCACAACCAGTCATGTTGAACGTGCAAATTACATGCTGTCTGTTAACGGGCTTTAAACATCGACACACTTCTGCATATTTCCGAGCATGACTTTCGCCCCCAATTAATTACTTTGCCTTGGAAAAGCGGGCCTACATAGGAAGTCTGTTGTTGGCCTACACTTTCATGCACGTGCCGCCGTCATTCTAGCCGTCCCCGGTGAATAAAGATACATTGCTGTAATTCTGTCTAATAATGCCGTTGCTGGAATTTATTTGTTCCGTAATATTCAGTTTCTGTGAAATTAAGTATGGATTGATGGGATTATTAATCGCTATATTTTTTTAATCTATAGGTATGTAATAATGGATTAAGTCATTTTTTTATTTATTTCCTTTCAGGACTTTCCGTCAAGGGTTTTATATGTGACGCTGGTCGAAGAGTTCAGTTGGTCACTTCATCTGATTATTTTGTGACGACAAGCGTTGCAGCACACGAACTTGGACATAGGTAAGTCAACTCCAAGCATCCCATTTGAACCCACATTTGCGTTCACGTTATTTGTAGTTCTGTTTCCAGTTGTGAATTATATGTTTCAACATGTGCAAATGTTATTTGCCACCAATTAGAGGTTGGTGGTCTTCGCTGCGTTTTGAGGTTCCCTCCATTCAAAGAAATAGTTCCTATGTCGTCCTGAATACTTAGTGTAGAGGCATCCAATCAATACAATATATGTATTCAAATAGTTAGCCAACCTTTCGGATTTGAAGCAAATGCTTATCCCACCTTTTATCATAGCTCTTTTTATAAAGTTATGTTTGATTTCTGCGAGAAAAAATAATGTTGAGGTACATAAAACTACGAAATCAGTTGTGGAATCTTTGTGGAAAGGTGGCTGAGAGATGATCAAACTATTAAAGACGGAGTTATGTACTTTTGTTGTTCTTTTTTAATTCTTTATGTTTACTTATAGAAGGTATTTTACATTTAAAGTATACGTACAAAACAAATACATAGAAGATCAGAGAGTCTTTATTACACGAAGGACAAAAATTTAATTTATTTTCGGGAAATTCACTACGGAAATATATTTCTTGAAAGATAAAAACAGGATATTTTATTCGAAAGATGAAAATAGGATAGTTGTGTTTTAATTTTGTCTGAGGAGTCATTTAATATGGTTTCATGGAAATATAAAGAGAAGGCTATTAGATGCATGACTTTGGGGATTCAGTATTACAAAGACATAATTTAGTAGCGAGATAATTCATTTGTATAAAAAACAGATGCATATCAGATTTTGTATTGTAAAAAGAGGTTATAGATAAGATTTCTCATACGTATTTACTTTGTGTGTTCGACTTGTTAAAAAATATAAGAAACAGGGAAAACAATTGATAATAATAATGCTGAAACTAAATTATGTGAGTTTGCAGATGATTCCATAATGATGATTGATGCTAGTGAAATATATTTTGGAGGTTCATCACTTGTGGCGCAAACTATATTATAGAATGTAACAATTGAACATTAATGCATAACTAGGGTCCAGAATGTGTTGAAGGACGGGAATTTTGCCTTGATTACAAGAGCGGAGGATAGTAGATGATTGTTTTAAAGCACTGACGATATGATGGTTGCAAAAGACATTGCAAATAAACATAATTGCATATCTTAAACGTGTGTCGATTTTAAGAAAACATTTACCTTCGGATTGCATATTAATCATTTATTGCTTCAATATCGTATCAACATTTTTGGTATAAATGTACGTGAAGCACTGAAAGAATTAGTAACAAATAAAACTGTATGCAAAAGAACACGTTTAACTTTCACCAATGTCGTATAATTCAAAGACAGTAGGGTCGAAATAGCCTTATAGAAAAGATTGCCATGAAAAACGGATCCGTAATGTCATCGATATCAGCGCATGCGATGGTTTCTTCTCATCTCTGGAGGAATCAAACGTTAAGTAGATAATATGTCATTTATCTGTAAAAGTGCCACTTGAAGAAGATGAAACTATTTTGTTGCACGTCATAATATCTGCTTATCATATAGCTTTGATGATTAATAAAGGTT
>JAECUM010031008.1:0-53168 GCA_016617855.1 Megalonaias nervosa
CTGCATTCTTATTATATGGATAATTATTGAACAGGTGATTTAATATGTGTCATTTGAATTATGTGGTAAATTGTATAACTGGATCTCAGATATGTCAACACACTTGACGATGGCCACAAGTGACATAACCTATGAAATATGAGTCATGGGGTCACGCTACCAGGCAAAGTGGGCGAAAGAGTCGCCTGAGAAATGTAAACTTCGCCTTCTTCTGTTAGGAATGCGAAAACAACTTCGCCCTCTGATTTTTCGAACATAAAATGGCTGTAGATTATGACTTTTGAGATGCCCCCTCACTGTAGCCAGTAAGTTCTGGCACTGTTGTAACCCAAGACGAAATGTATTTACATGGTGTTGATACCAATCAGCTTACGGCGACAAAGAAATTCTTGCACATTCACATGTAAATTTTAATAGCTAGCTGACCATTAACCCTTTCCGTAGCAAGATATCACTGCTTGATTTCATGAAGTTGGGCATACTATGCTATGATGAAAATGTACCAAATTCTGTTTCGAAATTTAAACATCAATATGCAAATAGTAATTTGCTTTTAAAAATATGATCGGTGAAGACCGTTTTCTGATTTATTTCTTTTTTTTATAAATGGAGATTTTAACGGCCGTATTTGTGTATTTTCTTTATAAAATCTGTTTGAAACCGTAAATGAACTTGTAATGGCAGACATCGCTGCGTATATGATATACCACTTCATTAAACTGTCTGTATTCGTAAATAATTGGGCAAATAGATTCAGGAAAATATATAATATAATGAAAACAAAGTTTAAATATTATGTGATAGGAGATTTAGCCTAAATATTTAACAATGCAGGTCAGAAACATGTGAATCTCTGTTGTGTAATTTGAAACAATGCTGCAAGGTCAAGGTTGTTTTCTGACATACCGTAATTAATTTTCGTGAAAATACGAAAAATATGTATAGTAATGAAGCAAATACTGTTTAACCAATGCATATCGTTATTACCAGTAGGTAGACAAATAATACAACCATAAATATGCAGTCCTCTTAATGAAATTTTGTAACGAAGCAAGAAAGTGAGTACATGTAGTTATATTAAGAAAAGCCCTCTTTCTAAAAGTAGATGTACTCGCATGGTGCAATACATGTTCTTGGATGTTTCGGTTTGGGGGGGGAAGGGTCCAGTTTAGTTATATATCGACTTTAGTGCTTCAGTGTGTTGTCTATGAATAGTTACAGTAATGTTTTATCAAGAACAACGTAATCAGGACAAAGAGTATGGTTTGAAGTCACTTGTGCATTTATTCCTATGCATATGTGTTAGGGGTTGTTTCCAAGAATGCTAGAAATCTTTTTGACTGCAATTTTACACAAAACTTGTAGAAAATAAAATAATTAAGTGGTAGTTTGTTAAGCATTTTTACCAACTTGCAATTACAAGACTCTAATCTTGTTACTGCTATCAGTTAAACTTAATTACATTGTATAGCTTCTGATGTGCTTTTTGAGTCATATGGCCAAAACACACTGCATTTACCTCAATCCAAACACACATAAACTACAAGTATGAATAGAATGGATAGGAATGGTTTTTATACACATACAAAATGTGTTGATAATAAACATATAACATATTTTTCAACTTAAAAATAAGGCATTGCTTAAAACTGTTAAAAGCATACTGAGAAATAGAGCGCATAATTAAAATAAGATAATGCAGCTATCTCTCTCTCTCTCTCTCTCTCTCTCTCTCTCTCTCTCTCTCTCTATATATATATATATATATATATCGTGTTTCTTGCTTTGGTCTCACTTCTCCTTGTTTAGCTTCCACTTCTCCCTGTTTAGCTCCCACGTCTCCCTGTTCTGACCAAAAGAAGAAGTCACTTCTTCCTAAAATTTAAGTCTGGCTTGACCCCTGATGACATTTTAGAAACTTGCTTGTTTAGCCAGAACTCAATATCAACACTGTGTGATGAGTGTGATTTATATTTTTAACATAGCTTTGACAATTTTAGTCACACCGCTACTACATCTGCAGTGCGGCAGTTTATAGTGATGCTGCCTAAGATTGGGGTTATGATGCCACAGACATGAGGCATCATCTCCCACCCAGTCAAATTATCATGAGACCAGGCTGACTAGTCCTAACACTAACCTCATAATGCTGAGTACCAAATGAGGCAGCATTTTTATAAGTCTTTGGTGTGACTTGTCCAGGGATCAAACCTGCAACCTCCTGCAACTGAGGTGTATGCTCTAACCACTTAGGACATGGAAGTGGTCGATATCAACACTAAATCTGAATATTGAGAATTTTTGTTTGACAGTGTATGTAAAGATAATTGTACATGTATCATTTTTGAGAAACGAAATCCATCAGCTTTTTCAGAAATGGAAAATCAGAAGGTGACAAGGCAAGTCTGAGCATGGACAACACATGCTTGAGATGAAAGATTACATGTTTATCTTCTTTGTCATGGAAGTGTTATGTCATTTTTTGGGTATATTGTGGATCTGCCCTGGCTAATAGACACATGTTCTAATATGTATCAAATTCATGCTAATAGGTTTTCACTGAATACATAAAAAGTTGGTATTCATTCAGAAAATAAAACTAGATTGAAATTTTCATTGAACACTTGTAATAATGCACTTGTCAGTACTGTTCCTTCCTTAATAAAGATACTCTGAGTTATAGATTACAATGTATCTGTGCCAGTATAAGAAAGATTACAATGTATCCATGCCAGTATAAGAAAGACTACAATGTATCTGTGCCAGTATAAGAAAGATTACAATGTATCTGTGCCAGTATAAGAAAGATTACAATGTATCTATGCCAGTATAAGAAAGGTATGTAAAGACATGATATTTTTAAGGCCTTTAATATTATCTTTTCAGTATTTTACATAAAAAATTTCAGTCCAATAATATTAAATATATTTCAACTATTTATATACTAGGAGAAACATGTTTAATAGAATGTGTTTCTTGCATATAAATATAGATGTTGAATGTTGTGATATCAAATGAGGGTGGAGGTAATAATTAGACAACAAAATATGCATGTTTCCGGTAGACCAAACATTCCAATTTCGCACTGCTATCCCTAGCACTTTTTTCCGGTATGCTAAAAATAACAATTCCCAAAATTGATGTTTTCATCTAATTGAGCCAGTTTTGCCCAATACTTTGATCATTTAGTACATGATTATACTAATCATTATAGTGTAGGAAACACAAATGGGGGGGGGAGGGGGGCTTAAATGAAATGTCCTATACAATATAAATATTGTAAAATAAGTAAATAAATGTCCTTTATGATATGGTTAATGATGGTAATGTCTTTCTTTTGTTTGATTGATTATGCAGAAGATCAACTTTAATGTGTGATATTGCAATTGAATTGAATAAGTTCATTAAAGTGAGTGTGTTGTGAATGGGCGGCCCACAGGATTTTTTGCGGGGGGGGGTCAGGACTTTCTGCAGGCGGGGGTCAGGATTTTCAGAGGGGGTCAGTCAGTCACGGCCGGGAGAGTTAGTATAAAAATCAGTCTGAAACTAAAGCTAATATTTATTAAGCGTTTGAACAGAATCTTTTGACCTATTTTCAGCTTCATTTGCATGACTAAACTTGTCGGAAAACCCCGGTAAGAACCACCAACCCACGAGAAGCTACTGGCAGGCTTTCTCACATACCCACGTTAGCCGAGCCTGAGACTCAAACCCACGCAGACAGAGGTGAGATGGCAGTGATCCGGAACGGTGAGCGCTTTCGACCACTTGGCCACTCGGGGCCCCCGTACGTAAATTGATGCACCTCAATATTATGTTTTGCTGATTAACACAAGGTTTGGTCCAACTACTTTAATGGCTAGATTACAATTCTCCCAAACAGGGAAATCATGCGCACATCAGTTTCTTACGCTAATGTTATCATAATACATAGGGTTTCAACTGAGTGTGGAGCCTGGAGCTGACCTTATTTGACCTGTAACTGTCACATCATTTGTAGCGACAGGATGTTAGACCCATATAATCACCACACCTAAGAAAGAGGCGGAAAATAGCACATGATATTAAAGTGATTCTCACGAGAAACTATTATTTTATGCACACCATTATCACGCAGTGAAACAACAATTTCCATTCGCTGAGTGGTATGCCTTGCATTGTTCCAAGATCTGTCAGCGTTCGACTGAAAATGACGTCCAAGGCAAAAAAATTAAAACAGATCAGAAACAAATGAAATTATCTTATGGACCGCGTTTATGACTGACCATTGATAACAATATGGTTATTGAACCAGTTGTCACTTCATCATCCAAAGATGAGGTGACCGGTTACTCATAAGATAAAACAATTTGTGTAGCAATGGTTGAAAACACAGTGGCTACGTTTTAGAAAAGAAGTTAAGTCGAGTGAAGAATGTGACAGTGAAGACGCCTTTATGTTTTGCCATGTATATACAGAGGCTAAAAAAAGACCTCCATGACCAAATGTGCAAGAAACAATAACTTTCAGAACAGTACACTGGCAAGTCATGCTGGGTTGCCAGAACACAAACTGCTGACTGAAGGCCTACAACACCAGGCAGATTTGAATGCAGGTTTACAAAAACATTCTTCCGAGCAAGACATAGCAGTGAAAGTGCAACTTAAGTGTGTACATTGGCTGAGTGTAGAAGACCTCCCTTTTTAAAAGACAACTCTCTTTTTAATTTAATACACGACTTAACGGCTGAAGAAATCGATGCCATTGGCATTTTGAAGAATTCCGCCATTCAGTATGACTCGGCTACTACCTGCTCAGAGTTATTGGAGACCCAATCTAACGTTGTTGAGGATAGTCTTTTACGTGACCTGCAAAATTCGTCATTTGTGATAGTAATGGCAGATGAAAGCACTGACATAGCCAACAGTAAATTCCTGGTCATATGAAACCATCAACAAGATTTTTTTAACAAATATAGAATGTTCAGATGCTTCTAGCAAGGGAATTGCCTTATTGGCTTTAGTCACATTATATAACTAATATTTTTGTTGTGTATTAACCTATATGATTATTTTTTAAAAACTACTTTAAACTGATCATCGGCTTGAATAAGACTCATAGGTTTGGATTTTGACTCGCTGTTTTTTGCCTTGATGAGTCAAATGACTTACATGAGCCATTTGTAGATAAAACACTGGTAAGGCTGCAACTCAGTCTGAGGAACTAGAGGTATAAACCAGTCTGTGTGATTGCAGAAAATACCAAATATGACACAACTAAGTGACAAAGAAATTTCAGCCGCATTGGGTTGATAATTAATCGTGGTTTGAATCCACTGACTTTGAAGGAAAGCTGTTTTCAGCTATTGCAAACTATATCCCAAATTAATGGCTTGAATATTCAGCCAGTGTATTTGTTATTGGAACTGACAAATTCAGGATTTAATCGATCACATCGTTTGATACTTTTTACCTCATAAACGATATGCAGTACAGTATAGGCAAGACACTAGCTGGCATGTACAGGAAATGCCTTGCTAACACTCCACTATGAATGACCATATTGAAATTAAATGAGAATGAAACGAACATTAAATAAAATGAGAGCTCTCCTTGACACAGCATACACACTAGCCAAATATGAAAAACCATTTTCTGATATGGAAATGCTTTGTTATGGCTCCGAGTTGTCAGTCATTTACTTAAAATTTGGACCCAAAGTTCAAATTGGCAAGTACATTTTGCATAACAGTTGCCCTTTGTTTCCTAAAAAACAAAAGAAGACAAACGGCTCAAGCTCATTCATATCAATCATTTTTTTTACAATTTACCTATCAGTCATACTACATACATGCCAACCATTACACTTTTTGGCATAATCATTACACATTTTTTTTACAATTTACCTATCAGTCATACTACATACATGCCAACCATTACATGTTTTGGGATAATCATTACACATTTTTTTTACAATTTACCTATCAGTCATACTACATACATGCCAACCATTACACGTTTTGGCATAATCATTACACATTTTGTTTACAATTTACCTATCAGTCACATTACATACATGCCAACCATTACACTTTTTGCCATAATCATTGCACATTTTTTCACCTAATTATGTCTTATTCTTTCATGTATATGGATTACACTTTTCGAGTTCATTTAAAAATGAAATAAAAATAAACCAATAAAAGTTGTTTGTCATTTTTTATTATCAAATATTTAATTCCACTTATCATATAAATATGAGTATATTCAAAAAGAAAACTTCTGCATAAGAAAAGCATAATAGGTAATTTTTTCATATTGATCTACATGTACTTTCCTAATTTTTATTTTTAGCAACTGTATATGACCCATTTCCAAGATAACAGCTGGTTTATCTAATTTGAAATTTTGTCTTGCAGATTCATTATATTGATATTCATGTTAGATAGTGGACCAGTCTGTACTTTTCAAGAAAATGGTGCCAGATGTTAAGTAAAACATGCTTTTGCAGCTTGACTTGTGGATGAAAATTCTTAGAGTCTTTTTAAACTTCAAAACATGTCTGATCAGGAAAAGGGAAAAATCAATACTGATTTAGAATTTGGAAAGAAGAACATGAGATTGAGGACATTGCTCTTTGCAGACTTATTTGGCTTATTTGTTAGACCTGTAGACTAGTTAAACAGGGATATAAATAATCAGTATGTTTTGTTTTTCTATACTTGTTCTAATCCACTTGGATTTGTCCAATTTTGCCAAGTATTTTGACCTCATACAGGTTAATGGCAAAGATAATGCACATTAGTCATACATTGTACTGTAATTATGGCATGTAATATATAGATTACACGTTTATGATCAGATTACACTTTGTTTCCATTGATATTAGCAAAATTTACACTTATACTTCTCAGGATTGGCATGTATGATACATGTAAAAGACTACAAGCAAGGACACTTCTCACATGACCTCTTTAACAATCAGTACTGATATTTCAAGCTACATTTTGCATAGCATAATTTGATTACCAAATGTTTGCAAAAGGCAACTTTATTTTTAAGTTGGTAGCCATTCTGCAACCAAAACATTAGACCTACTTGGAGCCACGTTTGTTTACTCCAGGAGAACAGTGATAAACTTGGTGCTAATTGGGGCTAGAAACTTTGTTGTGTCAGTTGATAAAGTCTTGAGAGAAAAAGTTACGGTAATTCTGAATTCAAGAAATTCCTTTCCATTCTTGCTTATAGATGCTATCATATCAGAGCATGAACAAGTATATATAAGATATCCTGACAAAAAAGTTCAGACCTTTGAAGAAGTAAATATGTTATTAAGTAAATGTGTTGTTCATGTTTTCTTTTGTGTTTTCTATGGGTTAAAATGCATACATATAAAATCTAGACAAGAGAGTGAAAGTTTGGGACACCTGAAATTGTAAATGAGACAAGTGAATTTCCTAAAACTATTTGTCCTGGACAAGAGGTTGGAGAAAAAATGAGCAATCCTGAAGATTTTAAAGTATTTAACTTTCGAATATAGCATAGTATCTGTTGAGTTTCTAAAAAGAATCTTACACAGCTGTCGTTGACTTATAATTAAAAATGCATAAAAATTGAATGTCCTACACCATTCCAATTGCCAAAATAACGCTTGGAGAAAAATCCAGTTTCAAAGAAACTTTGATGCTGATCGCAAACGACACAATAGTCTTTTATAAACATGGCTTCAAGGTCACAGGCCACACTCGGACATTTTTGTTTTGGCATCAGATTTGCATTACATGATTAAAAGTAGTTATATTAGCACAGAAAGAACAAAAAATTATCAAGCGTAGAGAAGAAATAATTACTTGAAATAGAGGTATACAATGCTGTTACTTTATTTTAGCTAAGATTTCCCATCGCCAATCGGAAATGACGTACATTTATCCCACAAGGTGAAGTACATGCTTCTTGTTGCCGAAAAAATAAAACACTAAACTATGGGTAGGGAACATTTAGATGAAATGATTGAAAACGAATTTACTGTTCAGCTTATATTGATGTGCGTGCACGACGCACTAGATTGAGTCGCTTTCAAAACTGTTCCATTGTTTCAATTTATTTTCAAAATTCCCGTTAATACCGGTAAAAAGGAATCAATGCTGGCTGCACTATGTCAGCCGACTTCATAAAAAGGGTCGGATCACTTTAAAGAATCCAAAGTCGGCTTGCGGGGTTGGCTCGCTTTGTAATAACCTTTGTATTTTATATCCTGTGGGTAAGTTTTAGTAATGAGTTTATTGTTCTCTGCCGGTTGTGTTTATTCACCAACCGGGCTTCTATTTGTTTGCCGTCTGTAATGATAATTGATACAAACGGGCATGGATGTTCGCAGGGTAAATAGTACACGCAGCAATAACTTGCTTTAATAATACTTATGTAACCCATGCTAGCGAAAAGATAATTTGCACTCACAGTGAATATACTTTCAAGTAATACTTTTTATTTGCGAGATACCGTCGTATAATTAACCTGGATATAAATTTTTTGGTCATTTTGCACCTTACACTGCATCATGCGTGAATGGCAGGTGCCTTCAAGCAAACGGTTGATATTTCCGTCTCGTTTGCGATTTTGCTGGATCCAGCTTTCAGTCTTATAACATATTCAAACCATCGAGCACAACGAAACGCGATTCATTTCTAAATGTTCACGTCAGTGAACAATGTGTCGTGTGTTACCTGACATAAGCGATGCATACTACAGTAACGATACATGCGCCAGCCAGCATCCACTACATATACGGAGTTCGTGGATCAAATTATTTTCTTTAATAAATTTCGCATGATGAAGAAAAGAAGGAAAAAATCATAGCAAAGCAAGGTTAGTTTCTTTCATTTTATTTTCAAATAATCTTTTTTACTGCACCGTGCAGTGGGGGTGGGGGTGACACAAACACAACACAAAATTATTTCGTTTCTTAAGTCTTGGGACATTAAACCTTGAGGAAAAATGTTTCACCATAAATTGTGGACAGGAAGAAAAGTATATATATATATATATATATATATATATATATATATATATATATATATATATATATATATATATGACTGATTCTACAGACTTGTACACCTATAAATGATAAGCGTCGCAGAGTAATACATCATTTCTTTTTTTAACCCTTTTGAGTTCATATTGGTTATAATAATGCTAATAAAGAGCTTGTTCAAAGTGTACATTCTAGGACATTCAAAAAGTATTATGATTATTGTAAACATTAATATTTTACATCTGCAGTTACATTACTGTACTGTAATGTTTATTTTATATATTTTACTTACGCTTTTTCTATCCCTCTTCTCATATGCACCATGGAGCTTTCTACGGGATTTAGGTGGTCCAGACTTCTAGAGTGACGGAAGGGATTTTTTTTTCGTATATTTGACAGTCTCTGGGAAAATTCTAGGCACTGCTGTCTTTAACAAATTCAATTTCATTTGTACACCAATGAATTTCGTCACCGAAGGAGGGTGTAAAAAGCAACTGTCCTCAAAATGCCGTATGCACAAGCGGCATAAATGGTACAACTTTCCCATCCCTCACCTTATTCGATCCCATGGCTTCAAGCCACTTTTTCCGGTAATCAGTGTCTTTCGGAAAAAGAAAGAACCCCTTTGTCTCATCATCAGTCTTTTGGTTATATCCATTCGCAACGCAGTGCACCATATTTGCTGTACAAAAGCACTATCGTAAGATATATCACATAGACGTTTACATTGGGAAAATAAACACATGAATGGCTAGGTTGAATAGAAGGAATAAATGTACGTCATATCTGTTTTTGGTACGCGGAAACTACTGATTGTTTACAGAGATTGCCGAATAATATTTTTTCATTTAAAAAAGCGGAATTTTAAGTCTAATTAAACATTTCTGTGGTGTACGTACATTTTTTTTTTTTTTTTTTTACTATAACAATATCATACTTTCGTACAATATATATACGGCCAGTGACATTAAGTATCATCATTCAAGGCAGCGAAGGATAATAACTTTTGTCTTTTCCACACATATGTCGTCAATTTAACGACCTTCAAACGAACTGGTTGTTCCACATTAGGTACTTGACCATGCAAATTAGCATAATACGTGATCCCACCGTAGATTCATAACACAACATCAGTCAGTTAAGTAATATGTGAAAGGGTGGTTGTTTTGTTATGACTCACTCGAGTTTTAATCACTTCTGTTACAATGAACTGTAATAAACTGATCCACCACATGATAGCTTTTCATGTGCTTTAAGCACAACTATGTACGGTGGATACAGGTTACTGGCATATGTTGGGATAAAGATGGGTCAAGAAAAATTTGGTTTCTTTATTTTTACTAAGACGACGGGGCTTGGGGGTCAAACTTGTATTTTTTGTGTACTAGTAGGTATATTTATTGTTTATTCAAAATAAATCTGTTTTTGCATTAAATGTATGACAATATTATGACAGAAAATAAATCATTACAATTCCAAATTAATCTCTCTCTTTTTGGAAAGGGCACTGTTTAGATCCAAACAAGAACAGGCACAACAGCTTAGAGGGCCAACACTGACCTTTGAAAGGACACAATCGCTGTCTCAATTAACAATCAAGGATTTGATAATAAAGAAACATATGCTAAATTAAGTCAATGAGTTGATATAGTTTTTCTTAAAATACTATTATAGTTGTCTCCCCTATGAATGTCCTGGGAATAGACAACTTAGAACAAAATGCAGGTTTGAAGCATATAGTAATTGTGCTCGCTTAGTCTGAAAATCACTTTAGAAAAATCCATTGCAGAAAGTCAAAACTATGCAAATGTGTTATTTTTGCAAGGTTTTTACAAATAGTTTAAATTCTCAAGAAATTTTCATTGGCTTGAAGTCCATAATTTATGTTATATTGTAATTGATGTGTTTCATGCCAGTTCTGCTAAACCCTTCGTATGTGTCCCTCTTTCTTATATTTGAGGTTCTGAGTACCACACTAGTAAAGAGACGGTTCTCTTTTTTTTTTACCAGAGTTAACGTAAGTACATGTATCACCCACTCAATACTCGTTCCAGTTTATTGCTTATTTTTACATTTCTTTTCGGCCTTTAAGTATGCCCCTAGGCCTAGGTAAATATGATCATAGAAACCTGCTCGGCACGCGCACCTCACCTGGCAAATCATATTCTGAAACATTGCGGCAGCCTGGATCCCACACGAGTACCATGCAAATACATGGTATAGAAAAATTATAAAGGCTAGAAGTAAGTAGTCAAATGCCCACATAGACACAAGCAGGTGTCCTATTTGTGCCATGGTCCAGGTGGGTTCAAATCTTTGGGGTCGGCCAGTGTGGGTATGTGTGAAAGCTTTCTAAGTAGTTTCCCGTGGGTTGCAGGTTCTTGCCAGGATTTTCCTGGGTTCCTTCTCCACTAGTTATAAAGGCCGCCATGTATAGCCTGTACTGGGCTGAGAAATGGCGTTAAACCCCAAAACAACAAATTTGTGCTCTGTGGTATGAGGAATTGTAGGACTTAGCAGAAAACCAATGCACCTATAGAAAAAGGAGATGAAGACCCGCTACTTTTCATTACGATTAGACCCACTTTATCCCCAAGATGTCTATTGAGTACTTCACTATGTAATAAATTGGCTGACTCGCATAAGAAAGGGCATGTAACTCTTTCCAGGGTACATAAATTACATACTCAAACAAGAACATTTCGAAGGGTGTTGTGAGTTCACGTGAGGGGTTGGACCCTCAGCACATACTCAAACAAGAACATTTCAAATGGTGTTGTCAGTTTCCATGAGGGGTGGGACCCTCATTACTTACCGGTTTATGGGTCACCGTCACTTGTTAGCAATTCCCACCTTTGCGATGTAAGTGAAGTTTGCAGATGCATGAGCTTTTGTCTCTCAGACTTTTTATTACAGAATAGAAGCTCCATTGGGTCCTAGTCGCCCCACCGTTCATTGCCCGGTGAGCAAATAATACATCAAACAATGGTCACCTAGTGTGTGTCATCGTGAATTGGGTGCCAGTCACAAGGTAAGACAATTAGCTGTCATCTGGTGTGTAGGGCCAGTTACCAAATACCGGGCACTGCTCACTGTTCACCGGGCCCCGGATGTAGGCATGAGTCTATAGAATATGATCATCAGACTGTTCACGTTTTCTAACTACTGGTCTAGGGAAAATGTATTGGGTCGGTACCCGAGTCCATCTTTCTGTGTTGATCTACAGGGATATACCTCCAGGCTTTGATCTAGGAAAAGATATGTCCAACAGCAGTTAAAATTAATCCCTTAGCCGATAGCAAGTGCTCATTCAGAATACACAGCACCAATCGCAGTTGACTGGAACACCAAGCCAATCGTTTTTGAGACATACCTATATGATCTTTTACTTAGACTACTACTTAGACATTTGTAAATGTCGATGCATACTTTGACAATGCGTTCAGATGGATGGCATTTGTAATTGGTGTATACACTTTGAATTGGTGCTCAGATTGATGGCATTTGTAATGGAAGATGCACACATCTTGAATAGGTTTTCAGATGAATGGTATTTGTAATGACTAAGTGTTAAGATAGATGGCATAGGTGTATAGGTATTCAGATACATGTCAGTTGTAATTGTCAATGCACACGCTTTTAATTGGTGTTCCGATAGATGACATTTGTAATGACTAAGTGTTCAGATACATGTAATTTCTAATGACTTAGCATTCAGACCAATAGCATTTATAATGTTCAATACATACACTTTGGCTAGGTGTTCAGATAGATGGCATCTGTAATGACTAGGTGTTCAGATAGATGGCATTTGTAATGACTAGGTGTATGAGGTATCTGGTACTAAATGTCTGACAATGTTCACCGGGCCCCGAATGTATGCATCAGTCAACATAATAAGGTTTACCAGACTGGTTACTTTTTCTTAACTGCTGATATTGGGTAAGGTATTGGGTCGGTATCTCCCTTCGCTACTTTCCCTTCCACGTTTATATGCGTCCAGGCTTTGATCATTTGTCTTGGGTAAGAGATATCGAAAAGCAGAAAAAAAATAATAAATCAATCCTTTGGTCAATAACCAGTTCACGTCTTGAATGCACAACACCATCCTCGAGTTTCATTATAATATGTCTATGGACAGATTTTGGTGTAATCGAACTCACTGTAGATCGAATTGAGTGATGTCGTGATGAAATTGTGGTCTCATCTTCGAAACGCTTCTTCTGGTTTTCAGTATTGTAGTTGTGAGAAACATGTATCTTGCAACTATATAATTACAAAAAATACAACCCAAAGAGTATCAAAGAAATATTACATTTTTGAAGCAGTTTGGTTACAAGTTTATAATGAATTTTTACAGGAATATATGGAAATTGATTTTTAATGAAATTTATTCCTGTTTCATGTTATAAAATTTAGTGAGAAAATATGTTCGATAGTGTTAATCATAAACATTAAGGCAAAATACTTGTATCTATAAAATGAATTTATTGTTTCGTTTTGTCTTTAAACCTGTAACAAAACGTAGCATTTTTAAATAAAAACTTATACAAAATTCCACCGCTCGCAAAAAATTCTGGTGACTACATCTGTGATCTGCTATTTCCATCACACGGTTCCACGAGGTATGCATAATTTAAGTTCCTGGACTAGACCATAATTGAAGAACAAACTACCTCCATATCTAAACCGAAGAAATGATCAACATTTCTTTGCTCAATGCAATCAACGTTATGTGGCAATCTTTGGTGTGTACAAAGCGATGAGAGTGAAAAAAATGCTAGCCAAAAGAAAGATAACGGAATCGCTCCTTTATTGAAACCTGCCAAATACAAGCACATAACAGTCATTTGACTTCGCAGTAAGCAAGCACTACAAACAAGAGTTGAAATACCCCCTCGACGGATCTGTGAAATAGATCATAGAATACAAGAGGCAATGGAAGGATGCCGCTGGTGAAGATCAATGCACTTTATCAGTCAGACTTAAAGCATTAACACTTTAAGCGGTTCATACAAAATAGATACTCGTTTCACATGAGAATATGTTCGTAAGATCGATCGGACCTAAATGTCAGTGGCTTTGTCAATGCTGAATTTGTTTAACTCCGCCACTTGTCATGTTTGACCAATTTGTACCATTGTATTTGCATGTGGAAGGCGTATCTAGTGCTGTGGGTATTTGTAGTTCGACCACTTTTGAATAAAGCAAATGCAATGTTAAAACTAACACTGCAAGGGAGGAATAATTTACATAGAAAATTCGTGTACTAGGAATCTTTGTTAACATAACGTTTACTCTTTGGTTTTATCCCAAAATCAGTATTTTTACTCGTGTTGTACTTTTACTACTGTGCTTTAATTAGTATACATACATAGTATTTAATTGGTAAGGTTGTTATTTTGGGTTTGACGCCATTTCTTAGCGCAAAATAAGCTATATATGACGGACAATATAACTGCTGGAGGAATAACCGGGAGAAACGGTAAGAACCACCGAAGCCAGGTAGCTACTGGCAAGCTTTCTCACATGCCGAATTGGTCGAACATACACGGACAGAGGTGAGATGGTAGTGATTGGTACAGGCAAGTGCTTTAGATCAATCCTTCACCCAGGGCCACAAATTTGTACTCAATCAGTATTTTTGTTGTTTACAGACTAGTTGTTCCTTTGAAAAAAAAAAAAAACTGATCAAGATTGTCATATTTCATGCTTGAGTTTGGAAACTATTGCCAAAAAGCAACAACTATTACGTATCAGTTCATTTTATTTTCATGGGAGTAGAGCCAATCAGCGCTTTTACAACATAATCTTTCTTCTTAACAAGTACATAGACTCAATGTACAAAACACAACTGTGGTGTACTCTGCTGTGTGCCATGTGAAATAATAATAAACGGCTGTAACTGGAACGCAGTCTGAAATTTCTTCAGTCCTACATACAGGCCCCTCTATAGCTCCGGAACTCCCCCATTACTACTTATAGGTTCCATACACTTGGTACTTACTTTGCCGTGGTGTACATCGACATGATTGCTAATAAACTTATTACATGTTAACAGAAGAAACTGTGTTAATGTCGTATCAAAGCTAACATAATTGTTTTCATATTTTCAAAACTAGACACTGACCGATTTCACCCTCCGTCTCGAAATGTGAGAGCGACCCAAAATACTAAAAAATCTACTCAAATCAACACCAACTGTGCAAAACGTAGCCATATCTCGGTATTTAATACACAGTTCATGTGAAAATATGAAATAAAAGTGGAAATAGTTCATACTATATCATGTACATACTTTGGGTATCCGAATAACAAAATTGCGTTCTGTGGGACTTGAATGTAAGAATTGCAAATCATGTACAATGAATCCTAAAGCCATGGTAATCCCAGTTTCCAACTCTAGCAGAAATATCGTCCATTTGAAACAAAAACAAAAATCAGTCAGTCACGTGCTGTATGCATGGGAACTATTCTTTGACATCTAAAAACAGTATTAACTCTTCCACTGATAGGTGGAACACACCCGGCTTTCAGTCATAAGGGCCCGGGTGGCCAAGTTGTCTGAACTGCTTGCCTTTATGGATCACTGCCATCTCACTTTTCTCTACCTGGTCAGGCTGGGCCAGTGTGGCTATGTGAGAAAGCTTGCTGGTAGGTTCACTTAGGACAATGGTTCTCACCTGGATTTTCCCGGACTCTTCTGTTACCTGTTATGCTGACTGCCATGTATAGCAGCCTATCGTGCAAATTGCGTTAAATCCACAGCAGCAGCAGCAGCAGCAGCAACAACAACAACGACTTCAGTCACATGTATTGTGCCGTCGAATTTGTCATACTCCTTATTGTTGTTTCGCACCGGTCGTTTTTTTTTCTTCAAATGTGTATATACATATCCATTATCGATAACGTTGGAAATACACGTAGTAGCGTTTTTTTTTTTTTTTTTTTTTTTACTGGTATGATCTCTCTCAGAATTCGTACGTAATGGCAATACAGATTCAAACACCGCATATTTGTATAAATGTATGCTGTTATAAGAAGAACAACTGATCAATTAGTGCATTTTACAATCCGATGAAAGTCCTAACATACACGTACAAGTAGGACCTAGCTGGTCCTGTGCACAAGGGCAGGCAAAATCTAAGTAAAGATATTCTTTATAATTTACAACCACGAATAAAAGTTACAACAATTAAATAAAATCATGTATCAGGAAATTTCAAAAGAAATATAATTATACATAACAGTACACATACTGGAAATACTTTTAACATTTATACTTTCCCTTGTCCTTATAACAGCTAACTTGTTTTGTGGGTGTGGGTGTTATTGGAACGCAATCTGAAATTACACCCCACCCCACCCCGCGTCCTTCATATAGGCCTAACTGTCCCGAGGTAACCCCCTATTGCTACTTACAGGTTCTATTCACGTGGTACTTTCTTTGCAGTAATGTTCATCTACATGTTTACCCATACATTTTATTACATTTTAACAGAAGAAATCCTCTTTTATTCGTATCAAAGCTGACATGATTGTAGGTATGTTTCTAGAGCTAGACACTCCAAGACTTCACCCTCCCTTCCCGAAATGTGAGACCGACTTGATGTGCAGGAGCTATACATATTTTTGCATAGACTCTGGACCCTTGCACTGTGTGTGTGTGTGTTAAACAGAAGATTTCAGCAGAGTTTTACCTGCAAACCATTTTACTGTATATTCCCTTGGATTGTGCAAAACGATGCCGTTAGTAATTCTTATTTTGATAATTTGGACATACGGGCTACAACAGGCTTGACACCCGGTTCCGGTTCGGGAAAACTTGTGGTTTTTCTCTGGTCGTATCCTTTATCTTGCCTTGCAAGAGTCGAATTTCGTCACTATAGAATTTCTTGAAATGAATCTTGCAAAATCTTGGGAATACATTTTAACATGTTATTGGTTATAAATATTTAGTTTTAAAACAAAAAATAGCATGCTGGAAGGATTTTCTTTGCTATCAAAGACAAAGGTCTAAAAGGATAAAAACCGAGCCAATCACTTACTCGATTGAGTCAGATAGTGGTGTTGGATTGGTCAAATGCTAGAGATGACGTCATGTTGAAATTTCAATACCAATCCTAAGTGACCAACCATTTAATTCGGGGTAGGTGAGGGTTGGTGAGATTTGCCCTAGGATGGTCCTTCAAATCTTGTTTTCTTTTCTTTTAAACTTGCCTTTTAAACCTCAAATAATGTAAAAAAAAATTTCGATTAAAATATTGTTTATAATAATTTTTGTTTCTCTCTTTTTCGTTCCATAAATTAGAACAAGAATATTTGTTTCTAGCTACTTAAAGGCGTGCATTCTGTTTTCAGAAGTATTTTTATACTTTACCCTCTCCTTCTCTTTCCCTAATGCCCATGCCGAAAATGGATCGTTTTTGACCTCAGGGTGGCTATAAGCGAAATCCAAAGTCGGCAGACAGGACAGCCTTTAAGAACAATCCATCACTTTTCGGAACACACAGACAGAAAAAACAGACGAGAAAACGCACTGGTGACGAACTCTTCAGATGTGAAATGTTTACATAATTGTTGAACCTGAGTTCAAAGTCGTTCGAACTTGAAGATGCACACTGGCGAAGCAGCAGGCAGGGCGAACAGACAACTTGTGTTCCTGACCTTATTTTCGTAAAATAAAGGTTCATACAGGAACTAAAAAATAAGGTCAACAACACTAAACCGAACCTTCTAACTTTTATTATTACCGTATAGTTTGAAAAAACGGATAATAAATCATTTTAGGTTAGCTCATTTTTGTTACTTTATTTTTGACTTTTTGTTTTTTATTTTTATAATGCGTTTAGTTTACTTACTAGGTCACTCAATTTTTGCCGTTCACCCTTCTGGCTGCTATAATTAACCAAAGATTTTATCCAGACCTATACGATATCTGGATCTTGGATCATGTAAATTTATTGTAATAAATCCAAACGGAACAGCTTGTGCTTGAGCAAAAAAGTTTTTGAACTTCATCATATCCATATCCCCTGAACACCAAGTATAATAAATATTCTGTAAAGTATAATTATCTACTCCATTAAACATTACTAAAATATTGCAGTTGTCTCTGATCACCTTCGGTATTTGTGTATAACGCTGAGTGACGTATATAACATCTGTATTCTTGTGTCTACCTCGAGAAAATATTCTAGCTGGATTTGTTTGTCTGTCCAGCATAACGTCATCGTACACCACTAAATTATTAATAAATCCATTTAGGTCATCTACAGATGGAGCCTCATCAATATCGGTAATAAAGTCAACAACATCATTACCGTCTTCCTTCAGCAATTTTGCATTTTCATTAAAATCCTTGAGTACTTCGTAACAGTGTTGATCATCTACAGATGGTGCTACTAAATACAGTTTACTCCATTTTAACCATCGCATTATTAAATTTAATAATAGTTGTGTTTTACCCGATCCAGATGGACCTATTATAATCATCCTTATCGAATTTGGTAATGCTGGATGATGCTTCACTGGCTCCTGTTTTCGTGTCGCCGAAAAGTCAATTATATCCATATAGTAAATAATATGAGTCTATATTGTGTTCGGTGTAAAATTCCTACACCCACTGCTGAATTAACTACAATAACAACGAAGAATAAACGACGTGCTCTGACAGGCAAATGTGTAAAATGCGGTACGAAGAAATACAAATTTGTCAAAACAAAGACTGGTGGAGATATTGCCGCTTTATTAGGAAAATTACCAGGAACTCCATGGGCTAAATACCCCGGTGAGAAACATCTTCCTGGATATAATTATTGCGGTCCTGGAACTCGACTTGATATCCGACTTAATGATCAAGATCAACCAAGATCAGGAGAGTATCCAATAAATAAGATTGATCAACCGTGTCATGTTCATGATGTTGCGTATAAAAGTAAAGATTTACAACAAAGGCATCTCGCAGATGTAAAATTGATTCATGCGTTAAATTCTATACCAAATAAATCTGTCAGAGAAAAACTCGCTAGTTTTCTAGTAAAATCCGCCGTGAAAGGTAAAATAATGTTAGGGGCTGGTAATTAATTATATAAATATTATAATGGAATCCATTTATTATAGCCCAAGAGGATATTGGAGAGGCAGATCAGCGATTACTAAATTATCTGAAGCAGCAAAAGTTTCACGTTCTGTTGCTGCAGCGTGGTTAGCACGACAGGCAATATGGCAAATTTATCTACCACCACCTAAAAAAATTCAATATGCACATTTTGATGTCAGCGTCCCTAATGAAGTTCATCAAGCAGATATTTTATTTTTACCACACGATACCATTCAAATTGGCAGACGTCAATCGCGCACATACAAATACGCTGTAAATATCGTTGACGTTGCAAGTAGATATAAAGAGGCTGAACCATTGTCAACAAAGACAGCGTCTGAAGTTGCATCTGCGTTTGAACGAATTTATCAGCGAGGACCTTTGCGATGGCCACAGTTATTACAGGTTGATCCTGGCAAAGAATTTCTTGGTGCAGTATTATCGTTGATGAAGAAACATAACGTTAAAATCAGACGAGGACATACTGAAATTCATTGTGATCAGGCAATTGTTGAACGATTTAATCGAACATTTGCTGAGCGGTTATTTGGATACCAATACGCAAAAGAAATATCTACTGACTTTAAGTCCGGTGAGAGATCTCGTGAATGGGTTGTCAAGGTTACCAAATGTGATAGCTGCGTTAAATAACGAAATTACTCGTTCAACTTCCATGAAACCTTCTAATGCGATTACAAAAAAATATATACCCCGTAGCAATGACAGACAACTACCTCAACCAGTATTAGGTAATGTAACTGTAAGATATTTATATGAACCTGGCGAACTTGAAGGTGGTAAAAAAAGAGCAACCGATCCTATCTGGAGCGTGACTACACATACAATTTCTAGTGTGGTTAGATCCACTGGTAGACCTCCAATCTACAGATTAGATTCGACAGCCCCTCAACGTGGATTTGTGCGTGAACAATTACAGGTAATTCCTAAAGACACACAATTACCACCACATACAATTACATAACCAGAACCTCTACGTCGATTGCATTCAAGACAGGTCAGCATCACATTATTACGTATATGACCAAGATCACTATTAATTCTGTCTACGGTAAATTGTCTTGGATTATTATTCGAATATTGCCATAACATATTACAGTTACAGCTTGGACAATGATTATTCTGTAGTTGTTTTAGTGTTATAATAAATTCAGTATCAATATCAAAGTCACGCTTATTTTTTTTGTCACATTGCTTATAACCATATAGTTTCTTTCTTGTTACGTCATTATTAACAGTCTGATTATTATTTTCTGTAAAATTCATAATAACCCTATGTAGTTGAGATATTCTTCTGACCCTAGAAACTGCGAGATAGACTAAATTTGACCATTCGATCCGATCATCTATAATCCAGATATTTGTATCAGAAATAGTTAACCCCTGTGACGAGTGAATAGTTATAGCGTATCCTAACGTCCACGGTGATTTATTCATACTCAGCGCATTCTTATTAATATTATTAATATCGACTAAAATAATATCGTTCAAGACAAGATTCTGTATTCCACCACCAGGAATTTCAACATCAATATTCTGTCGTCGAGTATCTGCTGGGCGGTAACACAAAGGTACAGGTAGATCTGAAAACTTTTCTTTATGTAACAGAAATAATTTATTCTGTAGTTCATCACGAACTATCTTTCTACTTGCAACTATTAAATCAGCGGGATTCCATAAATTTAGAAAATCATTCATAGAAGTCTCTGGAATTACTCCTCGCATTATTTCACATTGTACTCTGTCTGGTTGCAGTCTGATTAATCTTTTAAACTCCTTCAGCGGTTCGTCAATAGCTCTATGGTCATCATTTATTTCTTCATAATAATCTACGTTATTCTTCAGCCATTCATGTGGAGACTGACCAATAAAGGGTGGTGGTTAACCATGATCACCACACATTATTACAGCAGTATTCTTTAATAACAACCAATCAAGAAATGTTTTTAATATTTCTAACGACACCGTGTCTACCTCGTCCCATATAATATATTTAGGTATATATTTCTCACCCATTCGTTCAGGAGTCCATGTGTCTCCGCACCATCTAAAGAAACTATGATATGTACATGATTTTACTCCTCGCTCTTTTATTTCTCTGGCGAGTTTATGTGTTGGTGTCAAAACAATTATATCTGAATTATTATTCATGAATAATTTAATCACACGCGTTGTTTTACCTGAACCACCGCATCCATTAAGATAAACAGTCTTATGTCTAGCCACAGGATCATATACAGACGGTGCTGATGACTTTGATATTTGATTATTATTTTTGTAATATATTTCCTTAATTTCAACGTCGGCGGATTCAGAATAACTAAGTATATTTTCTTGTTTATTCTCCATGATCCCCATTCACCATTACCAAGTAGCGGTTTTAACAAATCTGTATATTTTTTATTTATATAAAACGAATCCGTGACGACTCTGACAGCATCATGAGGAAATCTATTTATCATAGACAGTAGATTTATAGAAACATATGCCAACATAGATGATCTTAAATGAGTAAGCTGCGGTGAGTCACCATCAAGATAACTCACAATTGTACCTAGTTTGGTTCCGTCTGACAAATAAGCATTACTCCGATTTATAAATGTGTTTTTTTCCGTTGTATCAGCTATTATAAAGTCGAGTTCAGCATCGTCCATAATCAATCTTGTACAGTATCTTTTATGATCATATGCTCCTCCTTGAGTAAATTTACCAATTATCTTTCTACCAAGATCTTTTGCAAGTTTTTCATCATGCTCATCTCTGCATTTACGTATATTATTAGTAATTTTAATAATGTCATCTTCATTAAGATTAGGGAATTTTTTCCTGGCATCATCAATATTAAATCTATTTGGTTCTGGTAACCAAACTTGCTTTTGTAACCGATACGATATAATTGCCTCACTCACCTTCAATAATGTTAAAATTCCAACATCAAGCATATATCGCAATAGTACTATTGGAACCCAACATTTTTCTGAAAAATGTCTTCCAAACCAAACATAAGTAATTGGATGGAGATTTTCTGCAAACTCAAATGATTCTACATGAGCAAATCCGGTTAAGTCAAATTCTGGCAAATGTCCGTTTATTGCAACCCTGGTCATCTGGTGTTATGGATATCCGAATCTCTTAAAGTATTCAGAACATTCTCCGTATCCAAGAAAACTTCCAGGATAACATGCTACCATATCAACGGAGATAACGTCATTATACTTATATTTAGTATTCCATAATCCTCCGTGTCCATATTCTACGCAGCTTTTATGGATATCTTCAAGAAATTCCGATCGTGTTGGTTTCCATAAATTTTTCTCCTGAGCGAAATGAGCCGCTACAGATGGAACTGTAAAACAATTATTTAATAATTGTCTAACTTTGACATCGTCAGAAGTATATTCACACCAAAGGCGTTGCGTAAGATGTTCCATTTCTACATTAAGAGATTCTGTACGGTAAATATCACCATTAGGCCGTACAAACTGATCGTAATATTCATATTCTGAACTTTGAAATAACCAAACCGATACAGGGTCACTTTTACTGATATTTTTGATAAAATCAAATATATGTCCATCATAAAATTTAACCGCTCTATCTCGTGGAAATATTGTTACTGCTGAGGTCCACGCATGCGAATTATGATCAATAATATCTATCGGAGCTCCTCTTGATTCATATTTTGATTTATATAAAATCTCTCCTGTCAGCGTCTTTACTGTTATTGGAAGTCTTAATTTCTTTTCTAGATCAGCAACATCTTTAATAGATGCTCCAGTATCTTTAACTGATTCTGCCCACGTATTTATTTTTTTACGTCGTAAATCTGTTAAACCATTACAACGTATCGCATTTATGAAATGTTCTGTAACTCGTTCAGTTACACAGTTTATTCTTGACTCTGACAGTTTCATCGGCTTTAGATTATTGACGTCAGGTTTATTATTCAGCGGATATATTGCATATACAACTGCAGTAACTGGATATGCACGTTCATAATATCCCTTATCAACACCGGTTAGTATTCCGGGTTTAGATTTATTATTCAATAGAACAATATTACTTCCTGATTGTCTGCGTACTGGATCACGCTTATCACGAATAATCCAAGTATCTTCTTCTGTATTTACAATAAATTTTATTAAAATAAAATATTTTTGATCATCAAGGTGATTAATAATTGCTTTTCCTCGTTTGTCATTCATTATATTAGTAACATTTCCGACTCTGAATGTTGACCATGTATGAGCAGCACCACTATTACGAAATTCCTTCTTGGCTTCACGAATACGTTCGGTTACATCCTCATCCGTTAATGCCAGATCTTGCATCAAAGTACTAAATTTATATTCTGATAATCGATCGAGATCGAATCTAGCTCTTTTAGGTTCAATCATGGATAATTCCTCCATATAATTAAGACAAATATTTAAATTAAAATTTTAGTATATATATATAATGATTGAAACAAAGAACAAATGTGCTTGGCTCAAAATTGGATATACTTCTCTTTGTAATAAATCGTGCGTGAACAAATACTGCGGAAATCATGCGCAAAGTATCAAAAATGGAAGTACAGGACCAATACCATGTGTGCAATGTGGTGTTGGAGTCAGAGGAAAAACTCAATTGTGTCTAAAATGTGGCGGAAAAAAATACAGAGAATTAAAACGATATTATGACAAAAAAATAATACTTTGACGTCAGGTAAATCTCCTATACAAACCGTAGAAGATTATCTGACCAGATTTCAAAACAATGATTTAGACAAATAATATTATTATATAAAATGACTCAGACAAATCAGACCCATGATGATGATGATATCGACAATGATATTATAAGAGAATTAAGAAAAGAAGCATTTCGTAATAAATACGAATTTGTGAAACATCCAGTATATACAAATTATGAAGCATCCCGAGATGGTGTAATCAGAAACTGTAGATTGAAAAAACCAGTCGGTAGTCTTGATAATGCTGGTTATTTTAGATTTAATGTTGCTAGAGGAAAAAGATACTTATCACATATATTCATATTCGAATGTTTTCGTGGAGTAGTTGAAAATGGGCTTGCAGTTGATCACATTGATGGAAATCCCAAAAATAATCGGTTATCTAACCTGCAAGCTATTACACCTAGTCAGAATTCTGCACGTGGAAATACTGGAAAATATCCCAAGATCCCGAGGTCGGTTATATCCATAAATGTAGAAACAGGACGGGAAATAACTTTCCCATCAATTAATGCAGCTGCCAGATATTTTGGTATTTGCATGCCTTCAGTACAACGTGTCGCGAATAAAACATACAAATCTGCATATTCAATGAAATACGATCAGCCGATAATATTTAAATATATCTAACTCTGTACTCTTAATAAATAAATTGTATATAGTTCGACTCTATATTTTGCCATGGATACCTTCACCGTCGCTACTCTCAGTGTCACTTTCACTTTTGACAGAATCAAATAACATAATCTTTCTTAATTGCATTACACGATTATCCACAATCTTCTTTTTCTCGTATTCACGAGATAGTTCGGATCTAATATTTTCGATCGAACGTGCAAGAGGCACAAATAGCTTTACCTGCTTTTCATTTACCACTGCCAAGGATTCTAACATAGACTGATAGATTAATTTTACGAATTTATAATTGGATGGTAATGTGTATTTATTGTCGATTTTTCGTTGTTTTAATATTTCATAATCGCATAATATTTTTTCAGGATCGAGATTATCAAAGAGATTTATTCCGTTATGTTTTAATTTTTTAATAGCAGAAATAATATCATTAATGTTTTCTTGGTTCATTATATATATAAATATTTCTTTAAAATAAAAAATAATTGACATTCTTGACTGACTTAATTTTTATTATTATTAAAAATATCAAAAATAATCAGTAGCATCCTAAGCGGTTACCCGTCACTGGACCCCCCTGATAGCCTTTGTGTCTTTCATGGAGTCCTTTTTTTTGCATGATGATGTCTTTCTTATGACCGTCATTGGCACCCCATATTCTGTTTCTATTGGCTAGCATTCTTTCTGAATGTTTCCTTGTGGGGGTCTTTCAAATGAGGTAGAGAGTTCAGGCATGCTACTGATTATTTTAGGGGGTACCTTGCATAGACACATCCCCCAGCGAATTCCTAATCGAAACGAAATATTAGAAATTCAGAGGACTGTCTAGGCATTGCGGTTTCATATACCCCCCCCACCAAATCAAACCCCGGGGCGGTGCCCCCCAATCTTAATAAAATTGGCAACCCTTGGACCATATACCCACCCCCGCGGCCATGGGAATCGAACGACAGACCTTCAGCACCAGAATTCAAATATTCTTGCACTGAGCTATGACATTCGGTTGAGTGTATATGTTCGAGAAATTACTATATAGTATATGACTAACATGAGAGAGTATTACATTTTCTAAATAAATCAAGAAAGTTATGATTTTATTAAAATATATTCACCACTCGTATATATAAAACGATTAAAATATATTACCACTCGTATATATAAACATTACAGACACAGGTAATATACATGCCAGTCTGAGTCATACGTCAGCCAACCCCACACAAAATCGATAAAGTACATCCTGTTCCCAGTACGGCCTTATATACATATATTTTTCGTTTTAAGTTTTTAAAATTGCTATCAGAATACAACACCGTTCACATTATAGGACAGGAATATATCAAACAGGTTGGTTTTTAACAAGCCTGTAAGGATTAACAGACAGACGGACTAATACGATACGTATGTACAGGTAACGACGTAGTAGTAAGGGAAATAATCGTTCAATTTACTCCGCAGAGAGAGATAGCAGAGTTATCTCGCTTTATTATATATACAACTGCTTTAATCATAGGAATTGATTATTATTAATTTTGATTAGTAATTTACCCATCAGATAAAGAAATTTCTAACTATTTCATGAATTAGAGTACCTATTTACCCATCAGATAAAGAAATTTCTAACTATTTCATATATTTACTCATCAGATTATTAAAAATCAGTAAAAAAAATATATTATTTCAGAATCAGATTATTTTTTCCCCCTGATTATTTACTCGGACGTTCTACGAGCGTATATACAAATTAATATATAACGTCTCTCCTCTAAGGTCCACAATATTGCCATCCTGATTTGTGAGTTTGAAATTCATTCTTGACAATAATGGATTATGTACACGCAGGTAGACTTGATTTATTGGCTCAGATACAATGAGCCACCCGGGTGGCGCTTGAATACTGGATGAATATAATATATATCCTTGCTGGGCCTGGTTAGACTTTGAAAGATCTACGTGGTAACTACTATCAATTACGTCACATACTAGATTGACCGCGATCGTAGATATTATATTAACAATACCAGGTGAGATATGACGACCTGTTCCAAATGGTTCATTATTATATCTGAGAACTGTTGGTGGCGGGATTAATTTTTTCCATGAATCACATATTCTTTTAAAGTGTTCATCAATAAGATCATTAACTGATTTCTTCAGCTCCTCATAGTTAAATCCGGAATTATAAATGTTGATAGTTGTTCTCGCGTAATTCCGAAATGTTTTAGAAATACTGTTGTGAAAAAGCGATTGTTTGGAACACGCTGAACTGGATCGTCTTCATTAATTATATAAGCTGTAGTATATATTCTAAATGGTGGGAGTGCTAATCTTTTTTTCTCTGTTAACAATAACATCATTCATGAACTCTAGGTCTGAAGCAACTTGATTCAAATGCTGTATTGACTCAATTATTTGATTTTTTAAATCATCGTTGTAAGAAACATTAATGCTTGAAAATAAATTTTGTAGATTTTTAAATACACGTTCATGCTCAGATTTAATTGTGTTAGCATATGAATTTATTTCATCAATATCAAGTATTATTATTGTATCTTTCTTGCCGCTAATTTGCTTTGTGAAATGGAATCCATTTCTATCTATATTATGTATAGCTCCATCACCAAAATATCGTCGCCATGGATAAGCATCTTCTACTTTTCGATATTCTGGAAGTTGTATAAATTTTTTATACATCTATGACGAAGTCGGATCTCTGTGGTTCTGGTGGTGCTTGGAAAGCTAGTGCAACTTCAGGCCATCCTAATACTGATCTAATCGAACTTTGATAAATATCCACAGCATAATCAGGAGAATTTATTTCAATCACCGACGATAATGTTGGTTTGTAAACAGTAATTGCTATTTTTGATTCTTTTCCTGTAATAGATTTAATTCTGCGTTGGAGCTCATCATTAATCTGCTCTATTTGATAACTGCCCGTTGGAATAGCAACTACTTGCCAATCAAGAGTTCCATCAGATTTATTCTTGTTTGCAAATACTAATGAATTATTTGGCTGTAGTCCACCAAATGGTTTTGATCTAATATTAGGCCAGCTATAATAAACACGCAATTGTGCTAATGCTATCTCTTTTACTGGAATTGCGGTTGGAAAGTTAACGCTAAATTCAGGATTGGTCGAACTTATTGATATCATCGTAGTTTTTGACGGAGTTGTATTAGTGACGATCTGCTGTAATAACTCCCTGTCTGTCATTATTATTATTATCATTATTATTTAATTCATTAAAATCATTAGCGATCACCTTAAAAGCGTCATCATAGGTTTTCATCATCATCGCAAATTCAGTATCGGATATTTCACCATCACTGACACACGAAGAAATATACAAAGATAGTTTTTGCCACTGTATGTAATTTAGTCATATAATCGTGCAGTTTAGCATTTGTACAGGTATCTATCTTTTTGGCTATAATACCGAGAACTCCAGCAATAGTCGTTGATGCTGAAACAATTATGGTTATAACAGTAGGTGCTGTCATCGTCAATGTTGATAATAATAATCCTGTTCCAGCAATAACAGCAGAAACCGAGTAAACAACTACATCGATGACAACTATACGCCTTTTGTATTTTTTTATTTTCGTGTTATAATAATCAATAAAATTATTTAGTTTAGTCAGACGCTCACATACCTGATTGCATCTGTAACGTTGAACGTCGATGCGAGACTGAGGTTGATCCATTATACTAACAACGTCATTTAATTAAGTTTCAGTTACGAATTCTAGGCACCACCAGTAACGTCTCGGAGGTATTTCCGTTGATATCAGCGTAAAGATTTCTTTGATGTTCTTGGTTAGCATCACCAATAGAGGATTATGATATACATTCGGTGATAATGAAGTTGCCGCAGTAATTTCCGAACCGTACATAGATAACCTGTATAACCCAGTTACCTCTGCGGTGTGTTCGAGTGTGTTATTTTGCGGTGACCATGTTGTTGATCCTGATGCTACTGTATATACGATATTTTTAATTTGTCCGTGTGGAATTTTAATCAGATTAGTTTTTTTGAACAATATTAGGTATTCCACTGACAATATCATTGAGTTTCATGTTAACGTCGGAGAGTTTTATGTCAACGGTTGGTTGTTCCCCAAAAAAATCTTTAATGGTTTTGTTTACATTTCTACGAAAATTTAAGAACGTTTCTACGTGTCTAGAAAAAGTAGCACTAAGTGTAGTCATTTCATCACCGATAGTTTTTAACGAAGTTGAAATAGGAATTTCCTTATCATCGATGTATTTCTTCGTTGCAGCATCAAAATCTAATTCCGGTGTTCTAAGATTATTAATGCCGTTATTATTCATATTAAGAAATGCACGCATTATACCGCCGTTGACTAATACGTATTTAGATTCTTGATCGTCGACATATTTCTTTGTTGCGGCGTCTGTATCTGCGACTGGGTTTCCAAGGTCTATAATTTTATTTTGATTCATAATAATGCTACCTCTGAATGAATCACCAGCTTTCTTAATATAATCGCTGACTGACGTACCGGAATCTTGTATTTTACCCTGATCAGTAAAAGTAACTATATTATTAACAACCGCATTAGGAACTCGTATAAGTACATCTGACAGTTGTATATTACTAGTTTTTAATCGTCCTTGTTTATCCTGAAAAACAACTACTTCATTTTGATCCACACTGGTTATGTTTAATAAATCATCAATCTCATTTCTGAGCTGATCGAGAGTTGCGTATTTAGATAAATCAGCTTGCTGCTGACCTTTACCACGAGAAGATCTTCCGTAAATGTCCACCATTATATTTACTTATTTGTCTGTTTAAATGTGACGTCGTAGTATATTCATGTACAACTTTGTGAGGTGGTTTTGTTGATTTTGATACAGCATCAAGTACCTTAAGTACTTCACGACCACATATTGGTGGATCAGTTAATGTTTGTATTGGTAACATTGAATACCATATTGGAGTACTTTGATCGCCGCTAATATACTTTAAGAATTCTTTTGGTGGAGCTAGTCCATATGAATCAAAATAAATAATTCCACGTGGATCAATTGCATATCCAACCCAATGTGTGCCTGGACCAGAGTTTTTGTCGAGATTAATAATACCGGTTTCAATATTGTTTGGTTGTTTCGGTAATTGATCACGCATAAAAACTCCTCTAAAATTTTTATTTTTAATTTTTTAGCAGCATCTAGTAAATCAAAATTGGACATAGGAGATATCAGTAAACTGTCCCTGGTAATCTTAGGCCTTTTCCGTACCATGAATGTGGAGTCCCTGGTAATCTTAGACCCCTTCCCTTTTTTTTGATTCCCTTTCCTGTTGCTTTCTTTAATGCCATTCCAGCAGCGGTTCCAACGGCACCTAATGCAGCTGCTTTTGCAACAGCTGGGGCTGCAGCGGCAATTAATGCTGGTATAGCAGCAAGAAGTGGAAATATACCACCCGTCTTAATGATGTCTTTAATGGCACCCGCAGAAAGATTAAGTTTTATACCTTTATTTGATTTTTTGGCTTCATTGAAATGCCTGAGCTGACGTTCTGTAAGAGATAATTTATTTGAACCGCTCATCTGCTCTTTCTTTAGCGATATTTTTAATCCACAGTCATTTTTTTATGCTGATTGTATCCTTTTAATCTGACCAGGAGTCAGACTAACACTAACGTGATTATACGACATTATAATATTCATAAACGATCTAATTACATATTTTCTACTGGAGCATCAACTACTCGCATTCGTCCACCAACACCTTCAAGTAACATTGATTTATCGCTGAGTATGACAGCAATTGCTCTGTAATTAGGAATATCTATAATATTTCTGTTAACACGAGCTCGAAAATGTATATCGACTACTGACTGTCTGGTTAAATCTAAATGTTCGAGCGAAAAGTAATAAATTGGATATAAGGTTGTAAAATCCAATTGTGATATTTGTAAACCAGTATCAATATTTTGATCACGGCCCATGAACGTCATTAGACGATAATATGCACGTGCTACATGATTTTGATCGAAATTCAGTAATATATCCTCAGATGGTTCTTGATGTCCATTTATTCTTAAAGAAACTTCGGAAACACCAAGTTTGTCAAATATCATTAAACTTTTTGTTTGATTACCTACACGTGTATTATCCTGAAGCGCAATAAATATATGTCGTGGTGCGGATATTCCCTGTTGAGAAGCTATTTGCCATGTAAATAAACCATTAATTGCACTCTGAACAGCATCTGTGGTCATTGTTAACCATGACAACGCTGATTTACCACCTTCATTCATAAAAGAGAGTAGACGTTCTTCTTCAGGTATTGTTGGAGTCATTACTGGCATCCATAATGAAAGTTTGGTTAATACTACTTTACCATGAAGTGCAGCAGTTGCAGCAGGATCAGCATCAGCGGGGTGCCATATTGCATCATCGTCCGTGGCTTTTCGTACAAGTACACCCGTATGTTTGGCTCCAAAAATAACTTTTCTGACATTTCTGCAAAATCCAAATATGTGTGAAAGTGGAATTGCACATGAAAACATTCTATCTTTCAACATTGTTTTACGTGATGCAAATCCTAAGTTGAAATTTGCGTTCATTGATAATACTGCGGGAGTTTCTGCGGTTCCTGCAGCATTTCTTACATTACCTATAGTTACATTTTTATGATCCGGGTGATCAGAAGTGTCCTTTACAAACATCATTGATGGACCAGCTGATCTTGAATAATCGTCGCTATATCGTGCTAGACCCAATATTGTTGTAGCAACATCAACGTCCTTCTGAATTGATTCAATATTTTTAACATCAATCATATAAGTGGCGCTGTCAAATAACGCCATAATACCATTATTAACAAAACCAAAAGCAACATTATTATCGTATTCAGTATTATCCGCTTTAAAAATCTTACCTTCTACTTCAATAAAAGCCTCAGCGGGTAGAAAATACCTACTTGTATCCTGAACTTGTAGTTCAATTCGTCCACGCTGATCTGGAATTCGAGCGTCATAAGAATAATATTGATAATCACGCACAGACTCATATTTGAGTACTGGTGCGTCCATGTCAAATGCTGGATCAGATATTCGGTTGAACATCTTTATTATATTTATTATCGTCTAAAACGAAGACCACTTCGGGAAGTGAGACCACTTCCAGCTATCAGACTAGCGGTTATATTTTTTTCTTTTTCTGACATTGGTACATCAGCCAACTCTGCTAGTTTTTGATTAGCAACTTGATTTATTATTTTACTGACATTTGCAGGCATTACTTCAGTACTAGATAATTTTACTGGTTGAGGTTTTCGTCGTATTAATCGTGCTAGTCTATCTTTGATCGCTGAAAATGCTTTACTGGCAACATCACCAACAGCACCAATACCTTTTTCACGAACAACATCAATAGCTTTCATACCCAGTTGCTTTGCAATCGGTATTGCTTTTGGTGCTATCCTTCTAAATAGACCCTGAACAACATCACCTAGTCCATCTCCGTAGGTTGTTTTGTATACTGGTAATCGTGAGTTTATTACCCTGACCGTGATTGGTCCACGTTGAGTACTATGTACGATCATTTTATTATAGTAATTGTATTTAATTACGTACTTAGTCACTGTAGTAGTCATCGGCAATTTCATTAATAAGAGACTGATAAACATCAACGTCCATGATACCGCCAGTAAATAACCGTCTGCAAATATCAGCCGCCTCATTAATTATTTCTGGAGAATTATTACCAGCTCGTTTTCCTCCAATGAGTATTTCTAGTCGTTCAACGTCAGAGATAACGTTATTAGGACATAGAGTAAGGCCGCTCTCAGTAGAAAGACCCTGTCCATCCTTCTTTGCAGCTTTCTTTGCAGCTCCTTCTTGTAAATCCCTCTCAATTTTTTCAACCATTTCGAACGATTTCCGCAGCTTCTCCACACCCGCTTTCAATTCTTCAAGTTCCCCTGGTCCTATTCTCAATCCCTCCGATGGTAATATTTGTGGAGTTTGTACACGTGGCGATGATAGTTGTTGTTCTTCCAGAATTTTCTGTGAGGCTGGCGACCAATATTTTGATCCTTTTACTTTTCGTCCTTTTGCTGCTTCCTCTGGTGTTGGTTGTAATGGCGGTGGTAATGATAATGATGGTTGTTGTGGTAGTGGTGGTGATCGTGATGGAGATGGAGTTTGTACACGTGGTGGTGCTCGTATTAGTGGTGGTTGTTGTGGTGGCGATGGTGATTGTTGTTCTTCATACAATTCTTCTCTTTCTAGTTCTACTTCTTTTAATTTTTTTTCCAATATTTCTCTCTGTATAATATCAACGGCACCTTTGCCGAAAACGGATCTTTCATATTTTTTAACATCATCTTCAAATTTTTTAAACTCAGCTTTATATGTATTAGTAATTTTGGATATTTTTTTTGTAGTTCGAAATATAAAAGGAACCCATTTATTCCTTGGAATATCAGGAGTATCCTTATCTAAAAAAAGATCACGATAAACGTATCCTGTACCTGCAAGTTCAATAGGAACCGTATTAGCAAGATGAAGACCATAACTGGAAAATTTGGTTACTGGTTTTTTGACATATTTTCTTTTTGATGTTTCATATTTTTCCGGTTTCTCAAAGAGAACATTCAAATCATCTTCAATTAATTCTGGTATATCCCTCGGTGGCTGAGCAGCAGCTATTTCTATTGGAAGTTCTCGTAAAAGTCTTTTTGTCTGTTTTGTTCTTTCTGCTATTTTTCCAGTTGCTTCAGCAGTTTTCTCTAAAACAGGAAGAAGAGGTTTAGTTGTCTCTGTAATAGGTTTAAATAATTGTTTTGTATCCTTTTCAAATTCAACATGAGATTCCTGACGTTCTTGTAATTGTTGCTTGACAGCATCACGAACAGGTAAATATTTTCTAATTGCCTCTAGTCGCTCTCTTGCCAATCTAGCTGAATGTGGTTCGCCTATAACGACCATTATTAATAATATTTATACTGGCTGTTTAATTTATAGCAACAGGAAGGGTGAACGACAAAAATTGAGTGACCTAGCAAGTAAACTAAACGCATTATAAAAATAAAAAACAAAAAGTCAAAAATAAAGTAACAAAAATGAGCTAACCTAAAATGATTTATTATCCGTTTTTTCAAACTATACGGTAATAATAAAAGTTAGAAGGTTCGGTTTAGTGTTGTTGACCTTATTTTTTAGTTCTTGTATGAGCCTTTATTTTACGAAAATAAGGTCAGGAACACAAGTTGTCTGTTCGCCCTGCCTGCTGCTGGCGAAGATCCAAACAAGTGTAAAATATGTGGAAAAATGTTTAGAGGGGGATATAGCCTGTCGATACACTTGAGGGTACATGCAGGTGAAAAACCATACAAATGCGGATTTTGTGGGAAATGTTTTGGCCAAAACTCTCATTTATCAAGTCGCCTAGACATACACACTGGTCAGAACGCTATCAAGTAATTTAAATGTGAAATATGTGGAAAGCTGTTTTGTCTGAGTTCGAATTTGTCCAAACACTTGAAAATACACACAGGTGAAAATCCACACAAATGTGAAATATGTGGAAAAGTGTTAACGGGATATTGTCTGTCAACACACTTGAGGATCCACACCGGTGAAAAACACAACAAATGTAACTATTGTGGGAAATTCTTTAGCCAAAGATGTTATTTGTCAAGACACTTAAAGATACACACTGGTCAGAAGCCACTCTTGTCATTCAAATGTGAAATATGTGGAAAACTGTTTAGCCAAAAGTTTAATTTGGCTGCACACTTAAGGATACACACTGGTGACAAACCATACAAATGTGAAATATGTGTAAAGTATTTTACTCGGGGATCTAGTTTGAAAGCACATATGAGGATACACACTGGAGATAAGCCATACAAATGTGAAATGTGTTATAGCGTATTTAGATACAGCTCTCATTTATCAGCACACTTGAGGATGCACGGTGTTGGCGAACCGACCAAGTGTGAAATTTGGGGAAAATTGTTTACCCAGTCATCAGAATTGTCCAATCACACAAGGATACACACCGGTGAGAAACCCTTTAAATGTCAAAAATGGTTTAGACGGAGCTGTAATTTGTCGGCACACTTGATGATACACAGTGATGGGAAACCATACAAATGTGGAATGTGTGGACATCTGTTTAACAACAGGTCTAATTTGTCAAGACACCTGAGGACACACACTGAGGATAAACCCACTTAATATGAAATATGTGGAAAACTATTTAGACAGAACTTTAATTTATCACCACAGTTGAGGATCCACAAAGGTGATACAACCTTCAAATGTGAAATATTTAGAAACTTATTTAGCTGACAGAATACTAACACCAAATAATATTTTGTCGAGCAGCTGTACTGATAGAACTTTTAATTGACAGCAGAGGTCTTGCTAGGATTTTAAAACTAGGAGTCGAGGACTCCCATTTTGATCAAAATAGGTGTCCCACTAGCAAAAGTTGCAGTTTCATCCAAGAAGCATATTGGGCATATCTGAAGATGCTAAATGGCCAGATGAGAAGAACAAGTGGCTGCTATTCAATTTAATTTTCCATATTCTTTACACCACTGGCATATAGCTCTTGTTTGTCAGTCAGACCGAGACTGAATTATTTTCAATCCAAGGAAATGTCTTATTCCAAACACTAAGCCAGGCATCACACACTTTGTTACACAAAGGCTCGTGTCATTGCTTACAATTTAACTATTAGTAATACAAGTAGTTTAAAAAAACATACAAAGGAGGACACCTCTGTTCTTGCTCGCACAACTGATTTAAGAATTAATACAGATATTTCAAGCTACATTTCACTTAGCGTAATAAATTTGGTACCGATGCTTAACTGAGACATTCAACTTTGTATGCCTATGCTAAATTTGGTTTACTATCATACCTTTAAGGAATGCCAGACCATTTTCCCATGCTACTGCTGAACATGGCCATGAACGTGCCCACTTAATATGCAAGTGAAATCCTGCTAAATTTAATACTGTCCTCTCATTTGTATAAAGATAAAAGTCATCCAGGATTTATAACTTTATTTCAGTTGGCAAATGAGAAGGCAGTATTCCATTCAGCGCGTTGTTCTTGCATGTTAAGCGGACGCGATCATAAGTTCAAGCAACTTTTGCAGTCTTCAGAATCTTCGTAAATTTGCCATCTAACCCCAAAATATGTATCCAAATTTGCAAATGGCATTTTGTCTAATATTTCGACATGTCTTGATTTCGAGGTCACATGCACTACGTATTCAGCTACACTGGGAAATGAGCACTAAAATGAAGTGGTCCTTTGTAACCTGTTCTGAATTTTAATTCCAGAATCCAGTAGTATCATTTAAAGGATTTATGATTCCATGTTTTCCATCGTGAATTCAAATTCCAGCATCACGTGGTCTCATTTATATTATTTACGATTCCCTGTAATCCCACCTGATTTTGATTTCCTGCATCCATTGTTATCATTATATGATTTATGACTCCTTGTAGTCCTACAATGTAAGACATAGCACATGTTTTTGTTTAAGTGCTATGTCTTACAACCCAAATAGGGGCCCCGAGTGGCCGAGTGGTCTAAAGCGCTGATCGTTACGGATCACTGCCATCTCACCTCTGTCTGCGTGGGTTCGAGTCCAGGGTCGGCTAACGTAGGTACGTGAGAAAGCCTGCCAGTAGCTTCTCGTGGGTCGGTGGTTCTTCCCGGGGTTTTCCAGGGTTCTTCCTCCACCATTAATACTGGCCGCCATGTATAGCCTATCTTGTGCTGAAAAATGGCGTTAAACCCTATAACAACAACAACAACAACAACAACCCAAATAACGGCCTTGCATAGCCTGTTCCGATGTCGTTGACATCGGAACGAGTAATCAAAGTTTCAGGAATATCTCACACACTTGGCAGCCTATATCGACACTCTTCCACTAATTTATGTGTAATTAATATACTTACTGTGCTGTCTTTATCCTGGTGGAATCAGAATATGACACTAGCAAATGGACGCATTTTCATATTCCGTTGACATACATTTGAATTTGTTGCAATGTGACAGTAGTCAAGGTATGCCGAAGTATGATCAAGTAGGTTCATGTAAAGGATATGTTTCTTGAACAAAACGAAACATTGATTATAGTTCCAATAGGCATAATATATTTTTTATTCGTTTCGTTAAAGAATAACATTTCAACCTAACCCGATTTCGGCATTCCCGGCTTTCATCGCTTTCCAGCCAATTAAAATGTAGGCCAACGAAACTTGAAAACAGGTCCATTTCGTTTGTGAGAATTTGAATTTATTAGAGAAAAGACGTCAGGGTAAGTACAGTCTGACAAAAACATTATAACTTTGCTTGTAGAAAAGTGTCGTTATTGGTTGCCAGTTGTGTGTGATATTCCTGAAAATTTGACTTTCATTACACATCAAAACACGCTACACAATTCCTTTAGTTAGGCAGTAAGACCCATCATCCCTGATGGTAGGACTAGACTCCCTGTAGCCCATCCTGAATTTAATTCCAGCATCACATGGCATCATTTGCAAGATTTATGGCTCCCTATGACCCGTCTTGAATTTGAATTGCAGCATCCAGTAGCATCATTTATATAATTAATGACTCCCTTCATTAGCAGCATGACTTTACCAATGAGTGTTCGGTTTTAGCTTAATTTTGTATTCATGTTTACGTTAGTATGACCTCAAACGATTTTGATTTCAAGCATTCTAAACCAGTAGAAGATTATTGTCCCAACTTTGGTTTCCGTGGTGTAAATTTACCAAGAATAACTGACTTCCAACCAAATTTTCCATGAACATTAAATTTCATGAGGCCTTGAGGATGCTTGATTTTCAGCATTTCAAACTTTGGCTTCGGGCACCTGATTGCTCATTTTTTTAATCTTTCATTTGCAAAAATACCTTAAGGATCATTGTGGAATTTCAACCAAATCTGACATGCAGCTTTACATCGATTAGTTCTTGAATGAAGTTGTTCCTTACATTCTACAATGTCCTTTGCAGGATTTAGGTCCAGTGATTGCCCGACCGAACTGTTTCATTGACATTATACAAGTTTGATTCCTTGATTCCCATCATCATTTACAGGAGTTAATGCCCCTGATTACAGAAACTCTGAAAGTTTTGCCATGTGCAGATATGATGCTGAGATCTGGAACAAGTTTGATTTCCAGCTAATAGCTCTAGGTATGAGCAGGGCTGAATAACAGTAGACGTGAGCAGGATCCTCCGTTATTCTTCAGCTCATTTTTATGACATTTGTACAGGGAGCAGAGTGCCTTACCTTGCACAGAAAATTATAGCCAAGCAACCAGAAGAGGCAGACATCTTATTCATATCAGGAGGATGGTTGGAAAAATATATGTTCATCATAGTTTTGAAGAGGATGCCACGTGTCCAGAGTCGTAAATATTCATATAAAATATGTGCATAGCTTCTACTGAAAAACCAGTTATATCTGGCAAAAATAGTAAAACATAGTAACACTGGTTTGCAAAATCAGTGATAAAGCAAATAGTATATTATTCTTTTTAAATAAATTTGACTTTGAAATAAATTATATATAATTTTGACCATTCAGAAATAAATTCGATGTATGCACACATAGCTAACACCCTGGGATATAAAGGTTTTTAATTACAAATGTTAATTAGGGTGTAGTTTTGTTGTTATTGGCAGCAAAGTACGGTTACCCCTGCAAGGGCGTGCTCACAGAATTTTCACTGCGTATGCTACCCAGCAAATGGCAGAATTGTCTCTGCCAAGTGCAGAATTCTGTAGAATTACGCAGGAGGTACAAAAGGTTTGTCAGCGATCCTGCTGGGACCAGTTCGGCTTTCTGAAGGTCACATTTAGAGCTCTGTACGTTCAGACAGAGCGTGGGAAAATCATTTACTACTTTTTACTACAAATACTATAAATGGAAGTGTGCAAAGAAAAGGTAACTCTTTTATTGATTATTTTCCGCGAATCAGAATTCATAGTTATTTCACGACAGCTACATGTTGTCCATGCTTTTTTGGGGATGTTAACCATCCATCCATCATTATATTACTCATCCTTTCATCTGTCCATTTATCCCACTTTCTCTCACAATAACTCCTTTAATTACATCTTTAATTACATTAAATTTGCATTTCCCCAAACTTGGTATGCAAATTGGTTTTTTATGAGGCCTTATCTGGTTTTAATTATTGACACTCAGTACTCTACATCATTGATTGGCTGAGATAAAACACCTGAATGTGATAACCAATCACATTTCCTCAAGATACCTAGACTTAAAATTTTGTTTCGAAGCTAGATTGCGCCATGTTTTTTTTAGACCCACCCACTTTCATTTCAGCTTGATAATTTCTTTAATTATTATTGGATGTCAACACACTTAGGCATGAAGCTTCATATTAATGATTGTCATTGTTCATTGTCTTCAATAGGTGAGTTTTAAAGTAAGAAAAGACCCCCCCCCCATGAAATATTTAGACCTTGGCTTTGATTTGTTTATACATATCATTATAATTTTGCAAAATCCAGGTTTTATTCTGTTTTGTTTTTCGTATTCTGTGATTTTGTTTCAGTATGATTATATGTTCAGAACAATGTACATTCACATCTCTTGATTGTTCCTTGTTAATTGTTCTGACAATTTTTTCTAAACATTTTGTTCTTGTTAATTGTTGTAACAATTTTTTCTAAACATTTTTGTTAGGAAGAATCATACATGTAGACTGTTAAACACTAACCGAGTGCCTCGATCAAGGCAGAGAGCTGTAAGACGGACTGTATATGTATTCTAACTGAGTAATCCTCATTTATTAATATTATCATCATTATTATTATTTTACTGATTCTCAGACCCACCTATATAATTATCCAGTGATTTATATATTGTGATAACAAAAAAACAGCCTATAGACCGTATTCAGTGACGTCAGAATTTCATGTGCACACATTAGCGTGCCACCATATTGGATTACAAGCGGAGGTTGACAGTTGTGGTTGCTAATCAGACATGGATTATATAACAATGTCGAAGCCAGTGAAAATCAAAGAAAATCGGAGATATATCGACATGTTAGACATTACATCGAAGCAAAGATATTTAAGTAAATGCCGGCTGATAGATGATTTAGATCCTTATCAAAAATACCAATATCAGAGTGGAGTACTATGGAGGTCTTATTCCCATGCATTCAGTACCCAGATATAGTAAATTATCTGATTTATACTTAGAGCACCTATGCCTTAGAGGAAATTAAAGCCTGGAAAAGCCTTGACGCATACAATCTATTTACTACTGGATGGGTTAGAGAAGTAGCTGCGTACGTGAAAAATGGATACCACTTTGTTCGGGGAAAGGTAATATACACGTCATCATCATCATCATCATCATCATCATCACTCTCTCTCTCTCTCTGTTGTTTCCGCCACCCCTTATCTCCCTTTTCTCTCATCTTTTCACCACCCATCCTCTCTCTTTCCCCCTCACCCAATCGTCCTGGCATGTTGACATTTCAGTTTATGCAGATTGATAGCTCACGAGTGCATGCACATATATTACACCTCCTAGAAAAATAAATTAGTGAAATATGTAGTCTAAATGCCAGTTTTCATGATGAGCTGTCAGAAACATTGGTTCATATGCAAGCATTTGCATACGTATTTGAAATAAACCTTGTGGATTAAAAAACTAGTATTCTCACTTACGGCTTTGCCACTTGCCACATATTTTTCTCACCCACTGGACAAAATGTATTCTTTATATATTCCATTGCAAACAAATATCAGCTCCCCTTTAATTTTCAATTCACGCTGAATGGAAAAAAATCAGCTTGTTGTAATTTAATTTTGTCCTTTTTTTTAAGGTACTCCACTCACAAAAACTGAGAGAAAAGCCCACCCAACCATAGATTATTGCAGAGAAGACTGGGACCATCTGCACTGCACATTGTGATTGTATGGCAGGTTTGGGTGAAGTGTGTTCTCATGTGGCATCACTTATGTTTGCTGTAGAAGCAACAGTGAATCTGCATGATTCCAAACCGGTAACACAAGCGCCAGCATACTGGTTACTGCCTGCATCACTGAAACAAATCAATTACAGACCTGTTGCTGAGACCGACTTCTCATCAGCGCAGATGAAGAAGAAAAATTTGGAGTAGGCAATAGCAACAGGAACACGGACAACTCCTTCCCAAGAGCAGCAGAGAGGGTGAACAGACCATCTTGCTTGAGACATTCTTTATGAAAAATAGGCCTTTCTACGGAAAGAAAACCTCAAGGTCAGCGACGCTAAACCACAACCTCTAACTGCCGTGAGATTTCTTAGGGTTAGATTATCTCGTTACTTTATCTCTGACTTTTGTTTTTTTTTATGGTGTGTTTATTTTACGTGTTGGTCACTCAACGTTGGTCGTTCACCCTCTCTGCTGCTGTAAATTAAACAGCCATTATAGATATTATCAATAATGATTGGAGAACCACACTCAGCTAGATTAGCTCGAGAGCGACTACAGGCAATCAAAAAATATTTACCCGTCCGTGATTTAGTTAAACAACAGCTACAAGCTTGTCAGGAGTCTCAAGTGGAATTTGCAGAAGGTGCAGAACAATTATTTAAACCGATTGTCAAACCAACAAAGAAAATTGTTACAGCAACTGAGGCAACACAAAGAGCTCTTGAAACATTACCTGTTGATATTGCTGGCCATATTCAAGCAGCTCAACCACAACCACAGCCACAACCACAACCACAACCACAACCACAACAACAACCTAAACCAAGAACTAAGATAATAGATAAATTTACGCCTGAAGGTATTGCTGCTATCAGGGATAAAAAAAACAGTAATTGATGTTGCCACGTTTGGATATTATGAAAGACAAAAATATGTAAAACCAGAACATGTTAAATCTCTAAGCTCTGCCAATTGGATTAAGGATGTATATCTCATCTATGGTGGTATTCCAGAAATTAGATCTGATGAAGATATTATTAATTATAATAGATTTGATGAGGCTGTACACAGACATATAGAAAGCGAAAGAGTTAAACAATTTAAATTACAGAAACCAGTAAAAACACTTGGAGAACAAGGTCAACAATTTCCACAATCACTTCGTGATTATCCACAACCACAACGATCACCACGATTACTACCACCACTGCCACAACAATTTGAATTACCATCACCACAACAACAATTTGAATTACCATCACCACAATGATCACAATGACTACAACAAGAGCTACAACAACGAGAACAACAACGACAAGAAATAATGAAACAATTAAAATCACCACGACGATCAGTTAGAACAACAGAGGAAGAATATCAAGATCCTGGCGCAACTGGAAGTGGTTTAGGAAGTGGCTTTATTACTTGTCCCATTAACGTCCTTGCTGATGTTGATCGACTAGAAATTCTCATGGGAGGAAAACGAGCTGGCAATAATTCCCCAGAAATTATTAATGAAGCAGCTGATATTTGTAAACGATTATTTACAGGTGGTGTTATGGATATTAATGTGTATCGGTCCCTTATTAATGAAATCGCCGATGATTATCATAGTGACTAAATATGTAATTAGATGCAATTAGTGATAAAATCACTTAATAATAATATGATCATATACAATACTCATAGACCAACCATGGTCAGGGCAATAAATTCACGATTACCAGTATACTAAACGACCTACGGAGATGGACTAGGTGATGTTGTTCAAGGTCTATTTAGAGGGATAGTCCAAAAGCAATACCGCTTGCAAAGCAATTAGGAATGAAAGCTATTGACGTTGTTCGTGAAAAAGCTATTGGCGCTGTTGGTGATGTTGCTAGCAAAGAATTCTCAGCAATCAAGGATAGACTAGCGCGATAAATGCGACGAAAACCTCAACCAGTGAAACTGGCCAGCACTGAAGTGATGCCCGCAAATGTCAGTAAAATAATAAATCAAGCTGCTAATCAGAAACTAGCAGAGTTGGCTACCAACACTAATGTTGGGTTAGAAAAAGAAAAATTATAACCGCTAGTCTGGTAGCAGGAAGCGGTCTTCGTGTTAGATGAAGACGATAATAAAAAAGATGTTCAAGTGTATATCTGATCCCGCGTTTGACATGGATGCACCAGTTTTAAAAGATGAATCTGTGCGCGATTATCAGTATTATTCTTATGACGCACGTGTACCTGACGAGCGTGGAAGAATTGAGATACAAATTCAAGATACAAGCAGATACTTCTTACCCGCTGAAGCATTTATCGAGGTTGAAGGTGAAATTATAAAAACAGATAATACTGAATACAACGCTGATGTTAGAGTTGGTTTTGTTGATAATGGCATCATGACGTTATTTAAAGGTGCAGCATATGTCATTGATTCACGAGAGATTGAGACCTGTCATGAAAACGTCGATGTTGCCACGACGATACTTGGTCTTGCGCAATATAGTGATGATTATTCAAGATCAGCTGGTCCATCAATGATGTTTGTAAAGGATACTTCTGACTACTCTGACAACAGACGATATGATATAAGACGACCAAGAAACTTCGCCGGCGCCGCTGATGTTGATGTAAATCCGGTGGTTCATGGTGCTAATCCAGAATTTAACTTAGGATTTACAGCACGTCGATCAATGTTACAAGGAAATAGAAGAGCGTTTTCATGTGCAATTCCATTATCACATATATTTGGATTTTGTAGAAATGTTAGAAAAGTTATTTTTGGAGCCAAACACACAGTTGTACTTGTGCGAAAAGCTACTGATGATGATGCAATATGGCGACCTATTGATGATGCTGGTAAAGTAATTCTGACAAAACTTTCTCTGTGGATGCCAGTACTGACTCCAACAATACCTGAAGAAGAACATTTACTTTCTTTTATGAGCCAAGGTGGTAAATCGATGTTATCATGGTTGACAATGACCACAGATTCTATCCAGAGTAACATTAATGGTTTATTTACTTGGCAAATAGCATCACAATAAAATGTTTCTGCACCGCGACATATATTTATTGCATTACAAAATGCTGCACGGGTAAACTCACAAAATCGAAGCATAATGATATTTGATCAACTCGGTGTTTCTGAGGTTTCTTTAAGGATAAACGGACATCAAGAACCATCCGAGGATATTTTATTAAATTTTGAGTTAAATCATGTAGCACGTGTATATCATCGATTAATGACATTCATGGGACGTGATCAGAATATCGATTCTGGTTTACAAATATCACAGTTAGATTTTACAACATTATATCCGATTTATTTCTTTTCGCTGGAACATTTAGATTTAACCAGACAATCACTCGTTGACATATATTTTCGAGCTCGCATAAACCGAGGAGCTATTGCTGATTACAGAGCTGTCGCTGTCATACTCAGCGATAAATCGATGTTGCTTGAAGGTGTTGGTGGACGAATGAGAGTTATTGATGCCCCAGTGGAAAACATGTAATTAGATCGCTCATAATAATTATAAATGTCACATCTAGTTAATGTCAGTCTGACTCCTGGTCAGATTAAAAAGCTACAATCATCATCAAAAAATAATTGTGCTGCAAAAATATCACTAAAGCGAGAACAAATCGCGAGTGGTCCGAATAAGCTATCATTATCAGAACGCCAGCATAAGCATTTCAGTGAAGCAAAAAAATTGAATAAAGGTACAAAACTTAATCTCTCTGCGAGTGTCATTAAAGACATCGTTAAAACGGGTGGTATATTTCCACTTTTTGCCGCGTTACCAGCAATAATAGCCGCTGCAGCCCCAGCTGTTGCAAAAGCAGCTGCATTAGGCGCTGTTGGAACAGCTGCTGGAATGGCGTTAAGGAAAGCAACGGGTCAAGGAATTATGCACGCAGAAAAATTAAAAATAAAGATCACGGGCAAAACAACGCGGAAGACGTCTAAGAGCACCAAACGTTCCACAGCTGGGCTGTCTAAGATTATCAGGCCCGGCATACGGTCTCGGTTTAAGATTACCAGGGACCCCACATTCATGGTACGGAAAAGGTCTAAGACTACCCCGGTAACTTCGTCATCGAATTCGATGATTTTCCCTATGTCCAATTTTGATTTACTTAATGCCGCTAAGCAACTGAATATAAAAAACTTTAGAGGAGTTTTTATGCGTGATCAATTACTTACCGTTGCAATGCGACATGAAACTGGTATTATTAATCTCGATAAAAACTCTGGTCCAGGCGCTCATTGGGTGGCGTATGCAATTGATCCAAGTGGAATTATTTATTTTGATTCGTATGGACTGGCACCACCAAAAATATTTTTAAAATATGTAAGTACTGCTATGCAAAGTAAGAATTCGATGCGTTCTAAAATTTAGTATTCAACATTACCAACACAAAAAATAACGGATCCACCGATATGTGGTCGAGAAGTACTCGCTGTACTTGATGCTGTATCAAAATCAACAACACCACCTCATAAAGTCGTGCATGAATATACCACGTTGTCACACTTAAACAGATATCAGTAAATATAATGGTAGATATTTATGGAAGATCTTCTCGCAAAGCTCAGCAGCAAGTCGATTTATCTAAATATGCAACTCTTGATCAGCTCAGAAATGAAATCGATGATTTATTAAATATCACAAGTGTGGATCAAAATGAAGTCGTTGTTTTTCAGGATAAACAAGGGCGATTAAAAACGAGTAATATACAACTGTTAGATGTTCTTATACGAATTCCCACTGCGGTTATTAATAATATCGTTATTTTTTCTGATCAAGGTAAAATACAAGATTCTGGTAAGTCAGTTAACGATTTTATCAAGCGAGCTGGTGATTCATTCACCGGTACCATTATTATGAACCGAAATAAAATTATAGACCTTAGAAACCCAGCCGCAGATACAGATGCAGCAACAAAAAAATACGTCGATGATCAAGAATCTAAGTACGTATTAGTCAACGGTGGTATAATGCGTGCATTTCTCAACATGAATAATAATGGTATTAATAATCTTAAAACACCAGAATCAGATTTCGACGCTGCAACGAAGAAATATGTAGACGATAAGGAAATTCCTGTGACAACTTCGTTAGCTACAATCAATAATGAAATGACTACACTCAATACTAATTTTGTTAATCACATGCAAACTTTCTTAAATTTTCTTAGAAACATAAACAGATCTATTAATGATTTTTTTGGAACTCCACCAACTGTTGATATCAAACTCTCCGAAATTAACATTAAACTCAACGACATTATTAACGGAATACCTAGTATTATTCAAAAAACTAATCTGATTAAAATTCCACACGGACAAACTAAAAATATCGTGTACACAGTAGCATCAGGATCATCAACATAGACACCGCGCGATAACACTCTTGAACATACCGCAGAAGTAACTGGGTTATACAGGCTATCTGTGTACGGTTTGGAAATTACTGCGGCCACTTCATTATCACCGAATGTATATCATAATCCTGCTGGTGATGCTAACCAAGGACATCAAAGAAACGTTTACGTTAACATCAACAGAAATGCCCCCGAGACGTTACTGGTGGTGCCTAGAATTCGTAGCTGAAACTGTTTAATTACTTAATTAAATGACGTTATTATTGTATAATGAATCGAGTGACTGAGTCACTTATCGATGTTCAACGTCACAGATACGCTCAAGTATGTGAGTGTCAAACCAAACTAAAAAATATCATCGACGATTATACAATAAAAGCAAAAAAAATATCGCAGATGTATGGCTGTTATTGATATAATTGTTTACTCAGTTTCCGCTGTTATTGCTGGAACCGAATTATTATTATCAACAATAACAATGACAGCACCTACAGTTGTAACAATTGTCGTTTCAACTTCAACGATTATCGCAGGCATTCTCAGTATTATTGCTAAGAAGATATCTACGTGTACAAATGATAAATTACACGAGTATATAATAAAACTACAGACAGCAACAACATCTTATTCTAAACTATCATCGTATCTTTCTGCATACCTCAGCGATGGTAAAATATCTGATGAGGAGTTCGCAACGATAATGAAAACCTACGATGAAGCATTTAGAATGGAACGCAACGCCTTCTCTAGCGATTCTAGTGATAAAGCAATTTGCGATAAGAATGAAGGGTGAATTTCCGAGAGTGCGTTCTATTAAAATAATAATTAAATAACTGAGTATTTTAAATAAATGTCAGCGTTAGAACTATTACAGCAGATCGTCACTAATACAACGCCGTCAAAAACTACTATGATATCATTAAGTTCGACCAATCCTGAATTTAGCGTTAACTTTCCAACTGCAATTCCAGCAAGTAAAATAGCATTAGCGCAATTAAGAGTTTGTCATAGCTGGCCAAATATCAGGTCAAAATCGTTTGGTGGACTACCACCAAACAATTCGTTTGTATTTGCGAATAAGAATAAACCTGATGGAACTCCTGATTGGCAAGTTGTTGGAATTTCAACGGGCAGTTATCAAATAGAACAGATTAATGATGAGTTCCAACGCAGAATTAAATCTATCACAGGAAAAGAATCCAAAATAGCAATCACTGTTTAAGAACCAACATTATCAGAGGCGATTGAAATAAATTCCCCTGATTATGTTGTAGATATTTATCAAAGTTCCATCAGATCTGTGTTAGGATGGCCTGATGTTCCTCCCCCAGACCAAAGGTCAAATGGAATTCCAGAACCAACCAAAAATGAATTTCTCACAACGGAAAAAAGATTTATAAATCGTCCAGAATATCGAAATGTATATATATTTGAATTTCTTAATCAGGATTCACATAATGATATAGTAATTCCTGCATATAGGACCACATTAATTAATATTATTAGAGAAAGACAAGATCGTCGTGAAAAAGAAATAGTTTATGAGGAAGGTATTCAAAGATTTTTGAATCCAATTAATTCTGAGTACACACGTGTGTTCGGTAATTTACAAACTCTTTTTTCAGCATTATCACATAATTATATCGTTGATGTAAAACAACAGGTAATTGAAACAACACAACACTTAAATACGGTCATTAATGATCTGGCTTATGATAACCGAGGTATTGTTTTAGGAGCAACTACTATTCCTGAACAATTAGAAGAATATATTAAAAAAGGACGCTTAAGGTGGAAACAAGTATTTCTTGATCATTATAAAATAACAGAAGAACAATCACAAACATTTATAATACCAGGATTTGATCCTGTTAAACTAAAAAAAACCCAACTCAACGATGTCATTGATGAATACTTCCCTAAAATACATGCAGCGTGGATAAAAATAGCCCCACCACCGGTTATTCATAAATATAATAATGATCCATACGGTGGAGCCGTGATATCTCGCCTGGTATTGTTAATATAACATCAACGATCGCAGTCAATCTAGTATGTGATGTAATTGATGGCAGCTATCAAGTAGATCTTTCAAAAAGTAGCGCTGCTGAGCAAGGTTATATATTATATTCATTTAGCCCTCAAGCGCCTCCCGGGTGGTTAATTGTATCTGAACCAATTAACCCCGTTTATCTACGTGTACATAATCCGTTATTATCAAGAATACATTTCAAACTTACAGACCAAATAGGACGCATTTTGGATTTGCAGAATGAAGTTTTAAGTATTAATCTGTATGTGAGATCATAGAGCGTTATATCGCAAAACAAAACTAAAAAAAAAATAATAAAAAAAAAATATCCAAATCTAACTCGGATCAGAATAATTTTCTTTTACTGTGGTAAATCGTAATTATTATAAGTAAATAACCTGTATACTTACCAGGGATTTTGTTTAGCCATTACCACATTAACTCCACCTTCACTTTCATTTTCACAATGCTCTCTTAACTGTCTTATACGAAGGTTCACAATCTTTTTCTGTTCGTATTCATGAGATAATTCTAACTTAATTTTGTCAATAGCGTTTGAGAGAGTTACAAACAGCTTTACCTGATTATCTGTAACTGCTGCCAGCGACTGTAAGATTACCTGCTGGATAAACTTCATGAATTTATAATCAGATAGTAAAGTGTACCTGTTCTCTAATTTTCGTTGTTCTAATGATTCAAAGTCAGACAGAATTTTTTCAGGATTAAGATTATCAGATATATTTACACTGTTATGTTGTAATATTTTAATCGCAGAAATAATAACATTAATGTTTTCGGAATTCATTATATTCATTATGTTTGTTTAATATAAAAATAAAATCAGAATAAAATAAAAACAATAGTCCCGAAGGACTGTTTCAAAGATGATTATATACACATGATTATGATTATATACACATGATTATATACATATGATTATATACATATGATTATTATATACATATGATTATATATTAATTAAGGACAACACAAAACACAATCTTAATTACAGTAGCGTATTTACAGCAAGCATATTTACAGCACAATTTAACCCCATGTGAAACCCCTAGGTTGCCAAAGGTCATCCTAGTAGGCTCAGAGGTTATACATAAACTTATCTTATGGACGCATAAACACCCCCCCAGCGAATTCCTAATGAAAACGAAATACTAGAAATTCAGAGGGCTGTCTAGACGTTATGATTTTATGTAGCCCCTTAAATCAAGCAAGCATACTTACAGTAACAGTATTTACAGTAACGTATTAACATATTTACAGTAACGTATTAACATATATTTATAGGGAAGGCACAGTTACATATAAACTTAATTCTAAGAACTTATCCTAGGACAGCACAGTTACATATAAACTTAATTCTAAGAACTTTAACTCTAGGACAATACTACGGGCCTTCTCTACGTTCAATAGAAATTTTTGCACACTCCCCCATCATAATCACCCAGGGAGTGCAAAATTGCACCCACCAAGTGACATGGTGGGAGGAGTGTACAAATTTTCTATTGAAACAATAGACCGGCTAGCTCACGCCCCCACTAAACAAGAGGTTTTTGGCATAATATCGCCCTCGCAGACATTTGCCGTTCACGAGAATCGAACCACGGACCTTAAGCATGAGAGTCCAGCGCGTTAGCAATCGGCCACCGGACTTCATATGTATATATAATGAAAATATTAGTATATAGTTAGCGCAGTGTACAGAATAAAATCAGAATTTATTATAAATGTATTGTGCATTTCTTCATAAAATCAGAATTTATTGTAAATGTATTGTGGATTTCTTAATAAAATCAGAATTTATTTTCAGTTTCCAAATGCTTGAAACTGCATTACTCAAAACCCACAGCTAAAAGTCTGTATTAATCAGACGTTGCCAAGGATACTAAAATAATCGATAAGCTATACGAACACGTAATGCCCATTTCTAAAAATAACCTCATGTACAATTCACTGCTGGGTCGCACAAAGTGTTTCATAAGAACGTGGAAAATATAAATATTATTGAGATTTTTACATGATTCATAGAATATTGTATAACATATAGCATCATTATTTATACAACGATGAAATTATTGAAAATTCTCAATTGTTGTAGGGTCAAAACCCCAGCGATTCTCTAATTAATTTTGATGATTTCTTGATAAATTTGACAATAACTTAATAAAAACTGATAAAAAATAAGAAATTTTGATCAAAAGTCACTTCATATTGGCAAAAAATAGTGATATTTTAGCCAAAGATTTCTATAAAATCGAAAAATCATCAAAATCGATTAGAGAATCGCTGGGGTTTTGACCCTCTCAGCGCTACAAAATCTAGCCGAATTTCATTGATTTTTGGTCATTTTTCATGCACAAAACGAGATTTTCGAACAAAAAAGCAACAAAAAACGAGATTTTCGAACAAAATCAACAAAATAAAAAAACACTAAATATTTATAAAGGCGATTTTTATTTGCAATGCTGTTGAGATTTACATGCATGACTAAATTCATTGAAATGTTTTTGCAGTCGAAGTTTGGACAATCAGAGAATGTGAGATGTGTTTTGTGTACTATTGAAAGATATATCACTTATAGGGTTGGACTCTTCAGCCTGATAAGGTGCAAAAACCAATGTGGGTTCTTGACCAAAACTCGCAATATCATTAGTACAACAAGTACGACAACAGCAATATTTACTATTATGCTTGACGGAGTTGTCTCGCTTAATCATCTGATACCATAGGAACATTACATCAATGAAAAAAAAAACACCTGTATGAAACTATGAAAGCAAAAAGATACTGGTTCATGAAGAAGGTTCTGGTAGACTAACATATTGAAATCTGATTTTTTATAGAAATCTTTTGGAAAAAGCAGATCTCCTGATATTATCTGCCACGTATTTTACTGAACGTGATGCTATGTTAAAATATTTACCAGTAGAAATAATTGATTTAAATATAATTTCTTCACCAGTCTCTGCATTTACGGCTTTAATAGCTCTCTTTCCAAATATTTTACACCTCCCTGTATTTCCACGTGCAGAATTTTGACTCTGTGTAATAGCTTGCAGGTTATCAAGCGAGTTGTCAAGCTTATCACCACTGATGTGATCGATTACAAGTCCATCTTTAATGATCCCAAAATAACACTCGAACACGAACCTATGTGATAAATAATATTATTTCCATTGGTATTAAATATAAGATAACCAGTATTATTAACACTACCGACTGGTTTCTTTAATCTACAGTTTCTAATTACACCATCACGAGATGCTTCAAAATTGATGATGATTGGATGCTTTACAAATTCATTTTGCTTCATTTATATACTAATATTATTTGTTTAAATCATTATTTTGAAAATCTAGCGAGATAATCTTCCTCGGTTTTTATAGGGGATTCAGAAGATGTACTTTTTTTTATCGTAATATCGTTTCAGCTCTCTGTATTTTTTACCACCACATTGCACACACAATTGAGTTTTTCCTCTGACTCCAACACCACACCGCATACACGGTTTTGGTCCTAAACTACTTTGTCACGGCGGGAGCTAGATTTGATCTTGACAGACTGCCGAAACACAAATTTAGTTTTACTATGCAAGATCTAGCTTTAACGAATAAAGATATAACAAAAGGTATCCGTGAGGGCAAAAAGGCATTTCGCGACGATGGTGCGGCTCATGTGTGGTCGACATTCAGAATTGAAAATACTGTTAATGTGATGAATGACAAACGAGGAAGAGAGATTATTGACTACCTTGTTCAGAAATATTTTATTTTGATAAAATTTATTGTAAAGACAGACGATGATATTTGGATTATTCGTGACAAACGTGATTCTGTCCATATGCAGTCAGGAAATAATATTGTTCTTAGTAAAAATTCCAGACCAGGAATACTTACTGGTATTGACAAACCATATTACGAACGTGCATACCCTGTGACTGCGGCTGTATACGCGGTATATCCGTTAAATAATAAACCTGACGTTAGGGATCTTAAACCCATGAAACTGTCATCCTTGACTTCGTCAAGAATAAATTGCGTAGCTGAACGGGTTACAGAACACTTCACAAACGCAATACGCGGAAACGGTCTAACGGATTTACGACGTAAAAAAATAAACACCTGGGCAGAAACAGTTAAAGATACCGGAGCGTCTATCAGCGACGTTGCTGAGCTGGGAAAGAAATTGAAATTCCCAATAACGGTGAAGACGTTAACCGGAGAGATTTTGTACAAACCAAAATATAAATCAAGAGGAGCTTCGATAGATATTATTGATCATAACGCACATGCATGGACTGTGGCAGTAACGGTATTTCCGCGAGACAGAACGGTTAAATTTTATAATGGTCATGTATTCGATGCTATCAGAAATATCAGTAAAATTGACCCTGTATCTGTTTGGCTGTTTCAGAGTTCGCAATATGATTATCATGATCAGTTTGTACGGTCTAATGGTGATATTTATCGTACAGAATCTCTCCATGAAGAAATGAAAAATCTTGCACAACGCCTTTGGCGTAAATATGCCTCTGATGATATTAAGGTTGAACAATTACTTAATAACTGTTTTACCGTTCCATCAATTGCTGCTCACTACGCTCAGGAGAAAAATCCATGGAAACCTACACGATTGGAATTTCTTGAAGATGTCCAGAGAAGTTGTATTGAATACGGACACGGTGGATTGTGGAATACTAAATACGATTATAATGACGTTATCTCAGTTGATGTGGTAGCATGTTATCCTGGAAGTTTTCTTGGATACGGAGAGTGTTCTGAATACTTTAAGAGATTTGGTCATCCGACACACGAGATGACCAGAGTAGCGATAAACGGACCTTTACCTTTTGATTTAACCGGATTTGCTTGTGTAGAGTCGTTCGAGTTTTACGGGGATCTCCATCCGATTGTTTATGCGTGGTTTGGAAAACATTTTTCAGAGCGACGTTGGGCTCCAATAGTACTAATAAAGTACATGCCTGATGCTGAAATTTTAATGTCGTTGAACGTAAGTGAAGTAATTATATCATACCGCGTGCAGAAAAAAGTTTGGTTGCCAGAACCGGATGTATTTAATGATGCTAGAAGATATTTTCCTAATCCTGAAGATGATATTGTTAGTGAATACAGAAGAGAAAGTGATGAGAAATTTGCAAAAGATCTCGGTAGAAAAATAATCGTTAAATTTACGCAAGGAGGATCATATGATCATAAACGAGCGTGTACAAGATTAATCATGGACGATGCTGAACTC
>JAECUM010031009.1:0-30099 GCA_016617855.1 Megalonaias nervosa
TTTGATACAGTTAGCATTTCTTATGTTATAGACTTCCTGAAGGAAGTAAATATTTATGATAAGTTATAGCTTTTATGCTATCACCTTAAACAGTTTTATGTGCTATATATACCGTCGCTAGATTTTAATTACCTTTCATCTGTTTTCGTTGTCATACATCATTTGCACTCCCCATTGATTGGGAAACTTTATTTATCACCGTTACCATTTTATCGTTTAACCTTCAACTATTTGGTTTCGTATCGCTGGTCGATACCTAATCCTTTGCCACTTTTAAATAATGAAAGATATAACCTTTTGTATGGCGCTAAATAGCGCCATACAAAAGGTTATACATATTTGGAATAATTTTCATTCCAAGCATGCATAATTCGATTGCGGCTGAGACACTGGTTTTTAATGCATATTATCCTAATATTGTATACTCCATGACACTTACTTAAAGAACAGGTCTAATTGTTGTTAAATTTAATATTGATAAAATAAGAGGAAAGCGTGACTAGAGAATGAAATAGACTATTAAGATTTACTTGCTCTTGGAGTTTGGATCAATGTTTTTACACGTAATAACCTAATTTGCATTTTATTGCAGGTGATTCCGTATTTTATCCCCAAACATTTCACATAAATTATCCTCAGTTCTTTAAAATTTGTTTCTGATCGATATGTTAAAATGATTACTATATGAGCCAGTTGTCCATGGCAGCCAAGTTAGATAAATACAGTTTTAAAAGCTCCCTTTGGGTATTGAATCTGCTTTCTTTGCTGGAACTGGTCACTAGTGGTTGATATGGACAATCTATATATTGACTCCCGCAATCTTGTTCACTGACGTATTAAGTTCTTTATTCAGTCTATTTTGTTATTTGACATTTATCTTCTTTCATTTTGAATAATTTTCATTCCAAGCATTGCATAATTCGTATGTGGCATAGACACCAGTGTTTAATGCATATGATCATAATATTGTATACTCCACGTCACTACATTAAAGAACAGGAGTCGCTGTTGTTGAATTCAAAATTGCTATAATAGTAGGATAGCGTGACTAAACAAACAGTACACACAATTTTGATATCAAATATCTTATGACTTCGTATCCGACGGGTACTTCAATAAATTGTCTCAGTCTGTTACGTAATCGAGTCAACGAGCTATATTGTATACGTGGCCTTTTATATCTGTCCCTTTGGAGCTAGTTATCAATTCAATTCCAAATGATCACAAATCGAAACGTATAGAGTATTCTGGATGAATGTGATGTGTCAGCAGCCTTGAAAGTGCTAATTCGTAAATGGTCATGATATATAAATATGATATGATCCTGAATGTCACTGAATAAATCGCAATAATTCCCAAATGGTGATTTGGTCCTAAAGTCAAGAAGCACCTTGTAGTTTCAATGATTACTTTAAACAAAGAAATCTTCAACCCCATTTCCAACACATTCTCAGTTGCAAACAAGGTCAGGTCTCTGAAATAAAAACATGACAAAGATTAAGTGGACCAGGAATTTACAAGAGGAACAATAATGTCCTGATCTCGATTCCAAGTAGCATGTTTGCAAAATTTATCTTAACGTTTAGTTTAACTCATGGACACAAGTTAGCTTGCAATTTGTTGTTAGAACCGTGAAATTGATATATGACATAAGTAGGACTTTAAAGAATTATCCTGATGTCAATATTGATAAATGTTTTCGTTTACAGTGTTACAACATTTTGCAGAGCGAATTGCGAAATGCACATATCATCTACTGACTCCCATCCTACTAAAGTTTCTATGTGCACGTGTTATGGAGAGAAAGATGGAGAAAGGATGGAGGGAGGGTGACAGAAAATGAGAGATGATTTGAGAGATCTTTGATTGTTCATATAAATTTGGCATTATTATGTGCAAAGCCGTCAAATGTTTAGTAGTGACACCTTTCTCACAATGTTTACAATTTCCTTATATATGTTTTAGTTCTTTTGACAATTTTACTTGTCATTCTAAATAATTTTGCCTATTCTATTTATGCTAGCATTGGATAAATGCAGAAGAAATGTAGGAGGAGAAATCTTTCCCATCATGAGTGGCAAAGTTCTGGAGTTATGTACAACAAAATGGAGAATTCCTTAGCTTTAGTAAAAATCACCCATACGAGCCATCAAACCATTAGTTGTATATATAAATTTACATTGCCAAGACAACAGTTGTCAGATGTGGTATTTAAATTGTTATAAGCAAGACCAGTGTGCATGTACTTGTATCTGTGCCTGGGGAAGTATGAGAGAGAGAAAGAGAGAGAGACAGAGAGACAGAGACAGAGAGACAGAGTGTTTGAAGACGTTTCTTTGTGATAAGTTGGTTGAATGGATGGTGGGCTTAAATCAATTTACTGCTCTTGCGTTAAAAGACAACCAGTCCATTTGGTAACGCGAGTGATGTAAATCGTAGAATATTATTCAGCCGTAGTACACGTATAACTGGAATATTAGATAATGAAAGCAAACGTGACGAATTGACATTCACATATTTTAAGAGCCTTCTTCTCAGCAAGTGTTTCTAACAGTAAACACAGTTCGACTCTTGTCATTATGGCTACAAATGTGTTTTGATTCACATTGAATATAATTTCATTGATTCTTGGACGAAATAAATTAAAGATGGGACAAACCGAATCATATGATCTTATTTGATAGAACATTATTACAATATGGCCAGGAATATTATTGTAGAACATTGAACTTGTAATTAGCGGGTCGGGCATTTGTAAGCGCAATGCTAATAAATACCTTTTGTGCATAGTTTACTTCAAAGTTTCCTTAACAAAACTTATGTAGGGTTAGGTTAGGGATAAGGGACCGACCCAGTTTATTTCGTTAACATGTTTCATCTTACTACTACGCTTTCTGAATACAACATATAAGATTTGTGAGAGATATACAGCGATTAAAAAGGCCGACATTGTGCATGTTACTGATACATCGTATGAAATCTAATAAAACGGTGACGTTATTACTTATGATCTATATGGTTAGGAATTTATACTTATGTAGGTGAATTTGCATCCAAGTAGACCGAATGTGAGAATAACAAATGATATAACCAAACATTATTACGTACTAGTTTCTACGTTTCTGAGCATGCCCCCCCCCACGTACATGTACGTTTGGTACTATCTAAGCAAGCAATGAAAGTAAGTATTACGTGAGAATATATAACTTAGTGAAATCCTTTGGAAATATTTTTGCAGAGAGTAGATTGTAAGCCTATTACTGACTCCCGATAGCTTTGTAGTGAAGGAGTAACCTTTTTAGTAAGGATTTTAGTTTTTCTTCCTTTAAAACCCAGAACGATAGGTGTATTATGTTCTAAATTCAGTCGACCTGCAATATGTGGAAACGGTAGATGGTATAGCACTAGACTTATTGTGCAGAAACGAAACTTTGAAAAGACGGATCAACGATCAAACACCATAATGTGATATGTTATGCCATATGACGGACGTATACATACAATTAACATGGACTAAAGACAGCGTTCATGCGTATCTACCTTCTAAGGGACATTCAATAAAATGCTGTGGTAACAAAAACTGTGACCATTTGAACTATCACCCGAGAAAAGAATGTCTTTATCTTCAGCCTGTTCAACAATAATATTAACTAATTATTTCTTCCCAAAGACAACACGTTTCTGGAATAATTTACTTTCTGACACCAAAGCAAAGACTGAAAACGTGAAACACTTAGAATGAACCTACTTTCAGTGACCTGGATATCATTTATTTGAATATGTTCAATACTTCTCATACCCTACATATTCTCTGCGAACATACTGATAACTGTCCCCATATTTTCTTGCAGTCCTAACCCATGTGTGATTGTTGGAAGAACGAATCAATCGATGAAGCTGAGCCTCCTTCTGTTTAGACAAGATTTTGAATGAAATGCAGAAATAAATACTATTTCTGTATGTTACGTAAATTAGATGATTCTCTGCGCTGCATAACACTTTAACCTATTTCAAACCTATTGGTGTGTATATTTAATTGTTTGCTTAACTTTTGTTTTGATTTTAAGTTGTACTTTAGATAATGTAAACAGCATATTTACATAGCTAACGTTTGTTAATTTTACACATTATGGTTTTATGAAAATAAAATGTATAGACAAACTTTTAACAATCGAAATGGAAATACAGTTCGAATGAGTCACATATGGGTCAAGTGAAAATGTGTATAAACTAAAAGCACTTAATTGCTGTCTTACGTCAGTCTGTGGGAATCCATTTTGATCACAAGTTACCTATGCGTTGAGATGTAATTCGAGAGGAATTGTTTCTTCAAAATATTCATTGAAATTTCTTAAGTGCTCATTCCCTTTTCGGTTATTACAGCTCATTCACTGTTGGACTAATACACCCCTTTTGGATTATTGTAAACTCATACAAAAACATTCTTGATAGCATCATTGTTCTTTATCAGGCTATTCAGTTCAATTGGAATTCATTCGGAACAGTTTATACGTTTAGACATGTGATATTACATTTGATTATTTGGGATTTAATTCACATTACTGTAAATGTCTTTTGAATTTTCACCTTGTTTTGTAAAGGAATACATTACTTGTTGATTTTACTTAAATTGCTGGTTTCACTTTAAAACCAATAGTCGTAAGTCTATTCCGTTGATTTGCAAAGTCATATCGTGTGTATTCGACCTTTGACCTGTGTTGGTCTGACACTACTAGCAGAAATAATTTCCTAGTGGATCCACAGAGAACTCTTAAGAGGTAAATTTGATTTAGGAAAGTCCACAAATTAGTAAATGTAAATCCTGTTTTGAAAGACTTTACTGATAATTGGAAAAAAATGGAAAGAAGAATTTGGACAAAAGGATGTGACAGCTTTGTAAGCTAACCTAAACTGGCCACATTGTTTGCACAAAAAAACACAATACTTTGTTGTTCCACTTCATTGTCACTTTGACGTTTTAACTTTTATGGATAACATCCTGAATTGAATTTAATGGCTTTATCCATCAATCGTTATGTTTATCTCAAACTTATTTACGTTATCTTCTGTAGATTCAGTATTGAAAAATTATCGCTACCAGAACTCTTGTAGGGTGATTACAATGTATGTTTCATATGAGGTAGAGAAAAAAGATATCATATACTTTATGCTACATGGGAATTTCCGGTATTGTTTGTCGTAGTAGAGTGTTGTACATTACTAATGATTATTGTTATTTATAGATACTTCCCAACAAGGTAACTAGCAGACGATATTCTGCCCATTTTACCTGGACGACGGGGAACGTTGCAGTTTCTCCTATATACGTTCACCAAAATTCACCATTTTTAACAAGGCACACTGAAGCAAAGTCAGTCTGTAGATCACAAATATAGATCTTAACAGAAAGCTTGATTTGCGTTCTGTTTTTGTGTAAGATTCGTAAAAGTATCTTGAGATTCAATGAATTTATTTTCAGCTTCCAAACACCATATAAAGTCAACGGTAAATCTGCCCGCTGACCACAAATATGGCGGCTGATGACGTCATTCGGGATCTATCTATGTAAACAAGTGAATTTGAATGAGATGTTGCTGATATTAAGGAGGAATTCTAGATGTTTAGGACTGAAATGTTGAAATACATCACATAATGCTAATCATTTAATGCACATCATAAACTATTGTTGCCAGGGATAATGGCTGCTTCTGTACACATTTTGTACTGGAATCGGAAATTGGACACTCGTGCTGGAATGTAAAATACTTAAATGACATGGACAGGTACTGAATATACAAAACGTTTACTAGTGTGCTTACATGCTGAGTCTTCTGCATATGAGAAACTTAAAATAAATATACTGGCTGACCAAAGAAACGGATAAAGAAAATAGTGGCTAAAGTAAGACGGGATAAATACGAATTCCTATGTCATCATCTCCAGCTCTGGAGTATCAGAAACTATAGGGACTGGTTTAGAGGAAAATACAAGAGTAAGTAACGCATTGCAATTAATCCACATTGACCTAATGCTGATGTCGTTGATTGGTTCTCCTTGAGATACATGAAATATGAATGTTCATGAAACACGTAAAACAGTGAAAACATATAGGGTGTAAGACACATTTGAAAATATAAAATTAGCACAGGCGTGAGATATATATCAGAGAAATAGTTCAATATAGTGCAGTTAACATTCTTGAAATGTCTCTACATGTCCACCAATCATTTTTTAGTCTGCATCGGGAACGGAAACGATGGAATTAGATCTGCTCTTGCTATATAATGTATACATTCGTCAAAACACCACTCAGTGGTAGTTTTAATGCTATTGTCACGTACGTGTCACAGTAACGCTGGTACAATGAACGTTTCAAAAATGACACAATCGGTTTTAACAAAATAGAGAAGAAACTTATTACTGATTTATAGGAATTATACATTTCCTCATATTCTGTCAATACTATTTGAGGCACATGTGCAACAAGGTAACCGGGTTGGATTTCGGATTTATGACAGAACACTTTTGATGGTGATACAAATACAATGTTTATGGATGAATGACTTGAAAAGGAAAATAATTATGATTAATACGTACATGTATAAGATCCAAATATTGGACAATATTAACACAATCCGTATGAAACCAATAATGCAACATAAAATGAGAATACAAGTAAATGATCTTGCATCGTAAAGGGACAAAGGTTGATGATTTACAGTAAATTCACACGACCAAAAGAATGATGTGTTTTACTCAAATAGTAAAAATGATGTATTTTACTCATATAGTAAAATGTATTCACTCAAATAGTGAAAAATGAAGTACTTGTCTCAAATTGTAAAATGATGAAAACAAAAGGGACATATATTATACACATCATATTTATAGTTCCCGAAACACTGGGTATAACAAACCTCAAAATTACCCCACGGCTAAAAGATTACATGCATGGAGTAACACAAACACACGTCGTCACTGGCACACTTGGCTACCAGTCACACTGGTCAATGAAGCAGTCAGCATTTCATGTAGTCACCGATCACCACTCATTAAGTTCTTTATTCAGCCTATTTTATTACGTCGAATTATTTTTTTTTTTTAAATTTGGAATAATTTTCATACCAAGCATGCATATTTCGATTGCGGCAGAGACACTGGTTTTTAATGCATATTATCCTAATATTGTATACTCCATGTCACTACCTTAAAATACAGGTCTAATTATTGTTAAATTTAATATTGCTATAATAAGAGGAAAGCGTAACAGACCAAATGTGCACTAAATTACCTAGCCATGTGTTTATTCCTTAGATAAACAGCCAGCTTTATTGCATCGATGCAGTTTGCGTATATGTGAAGACATCCATTCGTTGTAGATCGAGACTGCTTAGTATCTCAATAATAGTTGACAGAGCACATTTTGTATGCAACTTTTAACATCAAGCCCATGTCTCTGTGGTGCTTTCTTGATGAAAGATACATAAAAAACTACAAGGCACACTGCACCTTTTAATTTTAGTCAAAATATTATTGCATTGCAATCATAATTAATACACTGAGACCAAATAGTCATTCCATTTACATTTTTAAAGATTTAACTCTCTTTTGCTAGAGGAAGTCTTGTCAAAAACGATAGAGGTATGTTGAAAAGGGAATTACAACTAAGAACGTATTACATGTTGCTCTCGAAGTAGATTTATTTTTTTTATCCGAAAGCTAAACCGCTCCCGATTGTAAATATTAAGGTAACTACTATGCAACAGTACCAGTGTACTTAAAACCATTATGCTAAGGAAGTCTAGCGACAAAACCAGTATCCACAAACCAATAGAGTTATTGCGTAACATTTAATGCTGAAGCTGCCACCGGCGATTAACCAAAGAAAGTTGGCAAACGGCCAGCGCAAACACGTTCCACCCCATCCCCAACATTCAAAAAGGCATCTTTATAAATGTAAATTTAGTAATTTTTATAAATGTAATTGATAAGAAATTCAACATTTGTTTGTGAATTTGGGTACTTTTATATCTTTCACAGGAAGAATACTTTTATTAGCAATACTAGTATTTATGTTCCAATTTGCAGCATATATGAGTGGAACAACTGTTTTGCTCATATCATCGATGACAAATGATATATTTTCTTAACACAATTATGGTAAATGATTCGTTTACAATAAATCAATGTGTTTTATATTTCGATTTCTCCGCGGAGTTGAATAAATTTACTGATTTGTGCATTTGATAGGAATTATTGATTATATATATATATATATATATATATATATATATATATATATATATATATATATGGTATATATATATATATATATATATATATGTATATATATATATATATATATATATATATACTGACTTCTAAAACACTTCTTTGATCTTACAAGATATCGTAAGGTATAAGAACGTATAATGATGGTTTTAGTGACAAGCGACTTGTATTTCCTCAGAAGACGCACACGCACACGCACACACACACACACACACACACACACATGGATTTTAATCTATGGCAAATTTCATTTTATACTCAATCTTTTTAGAAAAGGTCCAGAATAATATCTGGATAATTGCAGAATCGAAACAGAAAGCGAGAACACGAGAAAGAGGGACAATAAAATAAAAATAGAACCATTCCACACCGATTGGCGATGTTTCCATTAACTGTATACACTGAAAAGACAATTCTACATGTTTTAGTGGATTGAAGGAAATGTTTTCTCTGTCACCAGCAACTTGTAACAATGTTTCCACTTCCAAAGTGACAAAAAAAGCTATTACGTCTGGTGCAGAAGCTTAGATACCCTTGATGCATTTTCTTTTGATACATATGGATGCACTTTCAGAATAAATTAAATTAATCCGCACGCATTATTCCTTTTTCATTGAAATCGGACAATGACTGTACACATATATTTCCTTCTCGAAGCTAAGGCCTTGCATTTCTACACATCTGTTGTACCCCTTCTTTCTATTTTTCTTCAATTCCTTCTACTCTTCCTTGCCGACCTTTCTCCAAATTCCTTTACTTCTTACTCCTCAACTTTCTGTAGACACCTTCTCCTCCTCCTCCATTTCCTCTCCAGACTCCTTCTCCTCCTCTTCCACCTTCTCTCCCACGACTACTCTTCTGTCGACTTCGACTGTCTCGGCTAAAGTCTCAGTTTTGTCTGCAACTCTTGAAGACCTGGAACCCAATGGAACCGGAAGTTCCCTGTCCGCTAAAAAGCTTCCTGTGAAAACGCAAGGACGGAACAATCTTTTTCCTTAGCCCTCTCATTTCGCACTACACACAGCCTATCATCAGATAACAGCTATTAAATTGCCTTGGTCACGCATTCGTTCGCATTCGTTCACATCGAGATAACCATAGGTTCTTGTATCGTAAAACAAACGTCATAATACAGCACGGTATCAATTACTTCTTATGCATACATCAACATATCATCAATGGTTATATTCATTATTGTAATGGGAAATCAACATATCCCTAATGCTTATTTTCATTATAGCAATGGGGAATCAACGTGGCATCAATAGGTTATATTCATTATAGGAATGGGAAATCAGCATATTATCAATGGTTATATGCATTATAGTAACGGAAAATCAACATATTATCAATGGTTATACGCATTATAGTAATGGGAAATCAACATATCAAGAATGGTTATATTCATTATAGTAATGCCAAATCAACATATCATCAAGACTTAGCGATCTTATTATTCAACTTGATTAATTTTAATGACCGTAAAGAATGAATCTAAGCGCTAATTCCTGTATTCATATGTCATGAAGTGAAAAGTTACGCAATAAAAGGCGTAAATTTAAGTGATAAGTAACCAAAAATAAATTTTATTCTTCGTACAAATGTACAATTATCACGATGCATAAATTATACTGTAGCGACTAAGGTTAAGTTATTCCTATAGAATAAACAAATACACACAGAAAAATCAAAAGTTAGAGGGTTCTAAACACATTATCTAGATACGTTTAGTTTAACATCTTTATTTCAATTTCTCCTTTCTTGTATTCTTCAAATTCTCGACGGGGAAATGCATGTCTGTTCTTTTGTCCAAATAACAAATGCTAATTTCAATCAAATGTGCGCATGTTTCGATGATCATGTGGCTGAACGATCTGAATACAGGGTCTTCGAATTTTAAATACCCACTGACAATTGTTTAGTATTATAGATCGATAAATCGATGCACGATTAAAATAGCTGAAAATATTTATGATAACTAGATCATTAGCAAGTCCGAAAAGAATGGTATACGTAGTACATGCTTGGAGATGTGTCTAATTTTCGTTTTTTTGATTGGTTAATTGAACAGCGTAATTGAGAAGTGGGGAAAGTAAATTATAATTTCCAATTACAACGTCAAATGTACAGATAATGGATGTTGCTCTTGTAATTTAAGAGTAGGTCTATACTGAGTCGGTACAAGACGTATTTTTGGAGGGGAAATGGGGTTTGCGTAGGCTATTATCTACAGTTCCTTGAGCTAGTCCCCGTGGCTAGCTGAACAAAAAGATATAAATAGGTTGATTAAAAAGATTAGCCGTCTGTGAGTATTGATTTATCACTGGATTGGCTTAAGAAAAGGGACTTAATTGCGTAGGATGCATTACGTAGGTAATGTTGCATAATGGCTAACTCTTTTTATTAAATTTAGACAACTTGATGATAAACATCTGACGTGGTTGTACCCGTGACTTGAATGGAGAGTGAGCGTAGTTCAAATTTCTGCTCTTGCGTATGAAAGACAACCAGGCCATATATTAACCCGCATGATTTAAATCTTTAGACATAACAGGACTGTAGCGCACATATAAACAGAATACTTCGATAAAGAGTGCTAAAGAGATAATTTAACGTTCATGTCTTTTAAGAGTCATTTTCGCAGCAATGGTTTCTATCTGAATACACAATTTGGCTTTTGTCATTATGGCTTTAAATTTGGATTGATTCGTTTTGCATATGATTCACTTTTGCACGAAAAAAATTAAAGAAGGGAGAGCCCACATCGTATGATCATAATTTAGAGAACATTATTACAATATGGCCAGGAATATTCTTGTAGCACATTTAACTTTAATTAGTGGATATAGCATTTGAAAGAGCAATGTTAATAAATTCATTTTATACATATTTTATTTAAATGGCTCTTTAACAAAGGTTATATAGAGATTGGTTAGTGGGTTGACTCGGTATATTGCTGATAATTCTTACGCAAAATAATTGATTATTGACCTTAGTATTTATAATCGCTATGGTCCGGATTTGTTCTCTTCTCTAGGAGAATTTGCATGCAAAACCAGGAGTCTGAACGTTAAAATGTACACGTAGATTCGGTACTATCTGAGCAAACAAAGTAAGTGAAATTTTCGTGCAAATATATAACTAATTGAAAAGCTCGGACATTATGTTTGCATAGAGTAGATTGTAAACCTATTACAGACACAAGAGAGCTAAGTAGAGCTAAGTAGTAAAGGAGTAAAAACAATATTTGCTGTGAGCCATATATCGGTACATTAGAAAATACTCAATAGTGACTTGATAATATTGCTTTGTTATCTATTTTAATGGGTAACATCGTTTGCTTTCTATTCAAAATACATTTAGTTTTATTTCTATTTAAATTTTGGAACAGCGGAAGAGGGTCAAATTCTATCTCTTTGTATTGACACCTTTTTCACATTGTTGACAGTTTCATTCAATGCTGGAGTAAAAAGGTTTATTTCGTTTAGACATTTTATTCAACCGTCTGCATAATATTTCAGTTCGGTTTATGTTAGCATTGGATGCATGCAAAAAAAAAAAAACTCTAGACAGATATATATACCCCAACATCGACGACAAAGGTCTCCAGTCATAAATAACTAAATGGAACATTTCCTTGAAATCAATTCAAAATCACCCATGAAAACATGTAAATAATTCATTAGATATGCAACAAAGTATTGCAAGAAAACCGTTGTTAGAGATAGTATTTCAGCTGTTAAAAGCAAAACCATTCTGTAAGTACTTGTATATCTGTATGGGCAATGATGATGATAATGAGAGAGAGAGAGAGAGAGAGAGAGAGAGAGAGAGAGAGAGAGAGAGAGAGAGAGAGAGAGAGAGTAACGTAGATTGTGTTATGTTTGTTTCTATTTAGATTCTTTTGTTTTGTTTAGTTTTCTTTCATTTTGAATACGGTAGTGATAATATGGCTTTTGTGTTCATGATCTGGAGAGATAAATAGATGATTACTTTTCGTGAATGTGTTGCTATGTGTACAACATTGTTTGGCGATATTGTTTTATTTCGACTTATAAAATCTACATAACTATCTCTCTCGTGCATGCGCGCGCAAAATTTAAACTTTGTTCCGTTATAGATGCTAACTACCTGATAATGAAATCACGACTGGTTACATTTTTTGACTTCCTTTTTAGAGAATGAAATAGACTATTAAGATTTACTTGCTCTTGGAGTTTGGATCAATGTTTTTACGCGTAATAACCTAATTTGCATTTTATTGCAGGTGATTCCCTATTTTATTCCCAAATATTTCACATAAATTATTATAAGTTATTTAAAATTTGTTTCTGATCGATATGTTAAAATGATTACTATATGAGTCAGTTGTCCATGGCAGCCAAGTTAGATAAATACAGTTTTGAAAGATATCTGTGGGTATTGAATCTGCTTTGTTTGCTGCAACTGGTCACCAGTGGCTGATTTGGAAAATCTATATATTGACTCCCACAATCTTGTTCACTGACATTAAGTTCTTTATTCAGTCTATTTTGTTATTTTACATTCATCTTGTTTCATTTTGAATAATTGTCATTCCCAGCATTGCATAATTCGAATGTAGCAGAGACACTGGTGTTTAATGCATATAATCCTAATACTGTATAATCCACGTCACTACCTTAAAGAACAGGACTCGTTGTTGTTGAATTTAAAATTGCTATACTAGGAGGATAGTGTGACCAATCAAACAGTACACTAAATTACCTAGTCATGTGTTGATTCCTTAGATAAACAGCCAGCTCTATTGCATGAATGCAGTTTGCGTATTCGTTGTAGAGCGAATCTGCATTATATCTGAATAACAGCTGAAGGATTACTTTTTGTATGCAATTTTTAACATCAAGACTATGTCTCTGTGGTCCTTTCTTGATGAAAAATACATATAAACTACAAAGCATACTGCACTTATATGATTTTTAATTTTATTCAAAATATTCTTGCATTGTAATCACTGAGACAAATAGTTATCAAATTGAGATTTTTAGAGCTTTCACTCTCTTTTCCTACAGCAACTCTTGTAAAAATACAAACCGATAAAGGTATGTTGTAAAGGGAATTACAACTAAAACGTATTAGATGTCAAACTCGAAGTAGATTTATTTTTGATCCAAAGATAAACCGCTCCCGATTGTAAATATTAAAGTAACTATTATGCAACAGTACCAGTGCACTTAAAGCCATTATGCTAAGGCAGTCTAGATAAAAAAACAGTATCCATGGACAAATAAAGTTATTGCGTATCATTTAATGCTGAAGTTGACACCGGCGATTAACCAAAGAAAGTTGGCAAACGGCCAGCACAAACACGTTCCACCCCATCCCCACCATACACAAAGGGATCGTAAACGTCATTGTACTGAATGCCATGAAACCATCCACCAAAAATGCAAGAACTGATCCAATTCGCTGTACGTTGTAGGTAGTAATGGGATATGTTAATTTTTTGTACAATCCATCCGGGTAATTCAACCCGTAAAACCCAGTTTTAAAAGGTACTGTATCGTGGTGGTTTTCGATAGAGGTGGGAACCTTTGACAGGTAAGTGCAGTATATCTTCAACTTGATGATATAAATTTCAATAAATGTAATTGATAAGACGTTCAACATTTGTTTGTGAATTTGGATCCTATCTATATATTTCACAGGAAGAATACTTTAATAAGTAATACTATCATTTATGTTCCAATTGGTAACATAGATTAGTGGAACAACTATTTTGCTCATATCATCAGTGATAAATGATATTGCTTTTTTAACAGAATTATGGTAAATGATTCGTTTGCAATATAACAATGAGTGCTATATTTTGATTTCTTCGCGTAGTGTACTAAATTTTCTAATTTGTGCATTTGATAGGAAATATATATATCCAATTGGTAACATAGATGAGTAGAATCAAACTCTTCATGCCTTTTCGTTTGATACATATGGATGTACTTTAAGAATAAATTAAATTTATCCGGGAGCATTATTCCTTTATTATTCAACTCGGACAATGACTGTACACATATATTTCCTTCTCTAAGCTAGGGCGTTGTGTTATTATTCACAAAATAACTTTGCTCTTTCTGTGCTTCTACAGCATCATTGACTGCGCTATTATATTGTCATAGGTTTCTACGCTGTACATTTAAGAAAGATATTAGTTATTATATTTGAGGATCACTTCTTGCACTCATGAAAATAGAATAGGACATCACCAGTATTGTTTCACAGCAGACAATATTATGGCTCATATGTTAAATTGAACCACATTCAAAACGTTTAAATAAGTATTAAAATTCTTAACGTCTGCAAATGGATCATGGAATGTATCCCTTTACAATTTAAAAATATTCTACTAACCTTTACCGTCATGTTATCCTGAAAATTATTTTAACTCGTTCGATTTTAGATCCTCGACAGTGCACTACATACTTCAAACGCTGTAATATCGTAACAATTACATACAGTCGTTCTATTGATGTTAGATTCAAAACGAAATCACTAAATGTCAGAAGTTACATACGTTCATTACAATGATAAGGTTATTATTGTCTAAAAATATAATATATTATACGTGTCAACAAAACATACCCTTGTGGAGTTGCAAAAATTATTGCTCTTCTTATTCTTTTCCTCCACAGACGTATTATTGCAAACATGTTGAAGAATACTGTGGCTTTGATGTTCATAACAATCGCTATCGGTGAGTAGTAGTTTTCAAATATATTTGGAAAACACACACGACAATGCAGGCAACAGATACACCATTGAGTCCGTCATCAGTTGGATTATAAACGGTCGCGTCACAAGCCTAACAATTGATGCTGACAAAGTTAGCGAATCACATGCAATGGAAGAAATTTAGGAAATGCAAGCAATAAATGAACCTGTGTCCCCATCCTTTGACGAGGAGTCGATGGATGCAACAGCTGCTAACTATGCAAACCAATAAAACAACACACCCAGATGCATCAGCTGGATATGATATGGAAGCGTGAAGTATAGCACCAAATGAAAATTCGAACAAACATGAAATACAAGTGACAATGTAGACGTTGTACACACAATATTGATTCGAATACATTCTTATGTTTTATTTATCCTTACTGTTGCTATTATATAACTCTTGTATTAAAAGAAATATATTTATGTAATTTGTACCGTAATGATCATTTTAGGAGCAGAAATTAATCTGCACGAAACATCTATCTATCCATCTATGTACCTGTCTATCTATCTATATATTTATCCCTACCATTTCAATATACCTTCTTTGATCACAGTTGGTGCAACTTCAAAACATAACTGAACTGTATAGCACGTATAAGGATACTAATTCCAGTCTTAAACAGGTTTTTCAGGGCGAAATAAAAGAAAAAGGTTTATTACAAGAAAACAGACACACATCCAGGAAACGTCTTCATCGACGATATTCCTCACGATCATGCTAATTTTCACTAGCGAGAACAAAATTTAAGGAATGAAACAAACAATCTCCCTGGATCGCATAAAGCAATTATCTATCTATCTACCTATGCCTATATTGAAATATATAACTGAATTCGGCCGTTGAGCGCGTATTAGGATAATAATCCTACAAAGATATCAAGCGTGATGAATAAAACATTCAAGACCTTTGAAAGCTAAATTCTGAACACTGGATCCTAATGATAGAAGAAGATCGATTTTTGTCCTTAACTGTATAATACTATTTTACCTCACATTGAGAATGGCTGATTTCTCGAACGTAAGAAATTAACGCTGGTGGCGCCTTGTATGGTTTTAATTTCCACATAATTATTGCAATAAGGTCGTGGAGTACATCTAACCTTTATTATAGGGTCGGTCATCTGGAAGAGCAATGCAAATAAATAGCTTTTATGTATATATTTCAATGTTTCTTCAACGTATCGTACATGGGTTAGGGACAAAGAAGCGAACGAGTTTCTTGCACTTGCAAAATTTTTATCCTTCTGCAACGTTCTTCGGATACAGTATAATAATTGTGAGAGATATACAGCTTTTCCAAAGGCCCAAGCTTAGGAATATTAATGATATGAAAATTATTTGTATGATCTTTATGATTTGGAATTATTACTTCTCAAGGAGAATTTTCATCCTTAACCACAAGTCCAAAAGTAATAAGGAAAATAATATCACCAAGCATTAACACGTTATAGCTATTCAGTTTACAGATGTACCACCACCCACAACACATGTACACAAGTGAGCGTGGTACGATCTAACTAATTATAGAAAGCAAAATTTGCGTAACAACATGTATCCTAGTGAAAGAGTTCAAAATTATGTTCCCATAGAGTAGCGTTTATGGCTCTTACTGATTCCCTAAGGTTCAGTTGTAAAGGCGAAAAACATTTTGTACTGGAAGCCGTATATCAGTACATTAGTAAGGTTCAATAGTGACCTTAAAATCCTACGATGTTGTTAGATTGATGGTAGTAACTTTTGATTTCAGTCCAAATAGCAACATTTTTGACACTTAAATGTCTTAACCTGGCAATAGGGCCCACTTGTTTTGAAAGAATAACTAATTGACTAATTTGGGGCTTCTAATTCGTTGTTTGTAGGAAACATTCAATGCATAGAAAAATGTGACAGGATTCAATATTTGTCATAAATGTGATTGAAAACAAATACATTTAACACAGTTGATGTGTCTGAATGTTAATTAAAGGCCATGCCATTTTAGTAAAGGAAGGCGTAGGAAGCATGATAGAAAAAGGGTATGCAATAACAAGGATTGCTCATAGTGTTACATTTATCATGTCCCTCCATTAGAACATCTTAAATCGTAGCAGACACGAGAACATGACACGTTGTTAAAAAAGACTATATCGACTTTAAACTGGAAGAACCTGTCAATAAAACTAACATAACACAAGAAATGCAAATACAAGCGTCATCGATACAGTTACAGTTTTGCTACCTCTGCCGAAGTGACATTATCTCGTAAAGAACATAAAGGTGAAGGATGGCCAAAATAGACGCACGAAGACGCTGGTTAATGTCCATAAATCATTTCTAAAACAAGTTGAAGAATTTACAGAACGTGTTTGTATCACTCAATTTAATCTTTTGTTACGATGAGTGTATCAGTTTATCTAGCAGTAATATTTGGAATATTCATAGCTTTGATATTGAAAACAAAACTTCCCCAATCAACGAAGTCTTTCGTACATTAGATAAATATTTGCCAGAGAACACAGGTCTTGAAGATGTTCGTATTTTCAGTAACTGCTCGGAAAGCGACACTGCGTTATGCTAGAGATGGAAGTCTCCTCAGGAAAATACTCTGAGTGATAGAGTAGTGAAGAATACAGTACGTAGTTTCTAAATATTGAAAACACGAGTCTCTAATTATGTCAGATACGACGGGTACTTCAATAAATTGTCTCATTCTGTTACGTAATCGAGTCAACGAGCTAGATTGTATACGTGGCCTTTTACAGATATCCCTTTGCAGTTAGTTATCAATTAAATTCCAAATGATCACAAATCGAAACGTATAGAGTATTCTGAATGAAAGTGATGTGTCAGCAGCATTGAAAGTGCTAATTCGAAACTGGTCATGATATATAAATATGATATGATTATGAATGTCACTGAATAAATCGCAATAATTCCCAAATGGTGATTTAGTCCTTAAGTCAAGAAGCACCTTGTAGTTTCAATGATTACCTTAAATATAGAAATTTTCAACATCATTTCCAACATATTCTAAGTTGTAAACAAGGTCAGGTCTCTGAAATAGAAACATCACAAAGATTTAGTCGATGAACAATTTACAAGAGGAACATTAATGTCCTGATCTCGATTCCAAGTAACATGTTTGCAAAATTTATCTTAACGTTTAGTTTAACTCATGGACACAAGTTCTCTTGTAATATGTTGTTAGAACCGTGAAAATGATATATGACATAAGTAGGACTTTAAAGAATTATCTTGATGTCAATATTGCTAAATGTTTTCGTTTACAGTGTTACAACATTTTGCAGAGCGACATGCGAAATGCACATATCATCTACTGACTCCCATCGTACTGAAGTTTCCATGTGCACGCGTTATGGAGAGAGAGATGGGGAAAGGATGGAGGGAGGGTGACAAAAAATGAGAGATGATTTGAGAGATCTTTAACTGTTCATCTAAACTTGGCAGAATTATGTACAAATCCGTCAAATGTTTAGTAGTGACACCTTTCTCACAATGTTCACAGGTTCCTTATATATGTTTTTGTTCTTTTGACAATTTTACTTGTCATTCTAAATAATTTTGCCAATTCTATTTATGTTAGAATTGGACAAATGCAGACGAAATGTAGGAGGAGAAATCTATCATATCATGAATGGCACAGTTCTGGAGTTATATACAAGCAAATGGAGAATTCCTTTGCTTTGGTAAAAATCACCCCTACAAGCCATCAAACCATTAGTTGTATATATAAATTTACATTGCCAAGAAAACAGTTGTCAGATGTGGTATTTAAATTGTTATAAGCAACACCAGTGTGCATGTACTTGTATCTGTGTCTGGGGAAGTATGAGAGAGAGAGAGAGACAGAGAGACAGAGAGACAGAGAGAGTTTGAAGAGGTTTGTTTGTGATAAGTTGGTTGAATGAATGATGGGCTTAAATCAGTTTACTGCTCTGGCATTGAAAGACAACCAGTCCATTTGTTAACGCGAGTGATGTAATTCGTAGAATATTGTTCAGCCGTAGAACACGTATAACTGGAATATTAGATAATGAAAGCAAACGTGATGAATTGACATTCACATATTTTAAGAGCCTTATTCTCAGCAAGTGTTTCTAACGGTAAAAACAGTTTGACTCTTGTCATTATGGATACAAATGTGTCTTGATTCACATTTAATACAATTTCATTGATTTTTGGACGAAATAAATTAAAGATGGGAGAGACCGATTAATATGATCTTATTTTATAGAAAAGTATTACAATATGGCCAGGAATATTCTTGTAGAACATCTAACTTGTAATTAGCGGGTCGGGCATTTGTAAGAGCACTGCTAATATATACCTTTTGTGCATATTTTACTTCAACGTTTCCTTAACAAAACTTATGTAGGGTTAGGTTAGGGATAAGGGACCGACACAAGTTCTTTTGTTACCATGTTTCATGTTACTACTACGCTTTCTGAATACAAAATATAAGATTTGTGAGAGATATACATCGATTAAAAAGGCCGAGATTGTGTATGTTACTGATACATCGTATGAAATCTAATAAAACGGTGACGTTATTACTTATGATCTATATGGTTAGGAATTTCTACTTATGTAGGTGAATTTGCATCCAAGCAGACCGAATGTGAGAATAACAAATGATATAACCTAACATTATTACGTACTAGCATCTACGTTTCTGAACATGCTCCCCACCCTCCTCCCAACACGTACATGTAACTTTGGTACTATCTAAGCAAGCAATGAAAGTACGTATTACGTGGGAATATATAACTTAATGAAATTCTTTGGCATTATCTTTGCAGAGAGTAGATTGTAAGCATGATACTGACTCCCGATAGCTTTGTAGTGAAGGAGTAACCTTTTTAGTTAGGATTTTAGTTTTTCGTCGTTTAAAACCCAGAACGATAGGTTTATTATGTTCTACATTCAGTCGACCTGCAATATTTGGAAACGGTAGATGGTATAACACTCGACTTATTGTGCAGAAACGAACCTTTGAAAAGACTGATCAACGATCAGACATCATAATGTGATATGTTATGCCATATGACGGACGTATACATACAATTAACATGGACTAAAGACAGCGTACATGCGTATCTACCTTCTAAGGGAAATTCACCAAAATGCTGTGGTAACTAAAACTGTGACCATTTGAACTATCACCCGACATAAGATTTTCTTTATCTTTCAGCGTGTTCAACAAAAATATTAACTAATTATTTTTTTCCCAAAGACAACACGTTTCTGGAATAATTTACTTTCTGCCATGAAAGCAAAGACTGAAAACGTGAAACACTTAGAATGAACCTACATTCAGTGACCTGGATATCATTTATTTGAATATGTTCAATACTTTTCATACCCTACATATTCTCTGCGAACATACTGATAACTGTCCCCATATTTTCTTTCAGTCTTAACCCATGTGTGATTGTTGGAAGATCAAAGCAATCGATGAAGCTGCAGCCTCCTTCTGTTTAGACAAGATTTTGAATGAAATGCAGAAATAATTAATATTTATGTATGTTACATAAATTAGATGATTCTCTGCGCTGAATAACACTTTAACCTTTTCAAACCTATTGGTGTGTATATATAATTGTGTGCCTAACTTTTGTTTTGATCTTAAGTTGTACTTTAGATAATGTAGACAGCATATTTACATAGCTAACGTTTGTTAATTTTACTAATTATGTTTTATGAATATAAAATGTATATACAAACTTTTAAGAATCGAAATCGAAATACAGTTCGAATGAGTCACATATTGGTCAAGTGAAAATGTGTATAAACTAAAAGCACTTAATTGCTGTCTTACGTCAGTCTGTGGGAATCCATTTTGATCACAAGTTACCAATGCGTTGAGATGTAATTCGAGAGGAATTGTTTCTTCAAAATATTTATTGAAATTTCTAAAGTGCTCATTCCCTTTTTGGTTATTATAGCTCATTCACTGTTGGACTAATACACCCCTTTTGGATTATTGTAGACTCATACAAAAACATTCTTGATAGCATCATTGTTCTTTATCAGGCTATTCAGTTCATAAGGAATTCATTCGGAACATTTTATACGTTTAGACATGTGATATTACATTTGATTATTTGGGATTTAATTCACATTACTGTAAATGTCTTTTGAATTTTCACCTTCTTTTGTAAAGGAATAAATTACTTGTTGATTTTACTGAAATTGCTGGTTTCACTTTAAAACCAATAGTCGTAAGTCTATTCCGTTGATTTTCAAAGTCATATCGTGTTTATACGACCTTTGACCTGTGTTGGTCTGACACTACTAGCAGAAATAATTTCCTAGTGGATCCACAGAGAACTCTTAAGAGGTAAATTTGATTTAGGAAAGTCCACAAATTAGTAAATGTAAATCCTGTTTTAAAAGAATTTACTGATAAGTGGAATAAATGAAAAGAAGAATCTGGACAAATGGATGTGACAGCTTTGTAAGCTAACCTAAACTGGCCACATTGATTGCACAAAAAAACCCCCACAACACTTTGTTGTTCCACTTCATTGTCACTTCGACCATTTAACTTTTCTGGATAACATCCTGAATTAAATGCAATGGTTTCATCCATCAATCGTTATGTTTATCTCAAAGTTAGTTAAAGTTATATTCTGTAGATTCAGTATTGAAAAATGATCGCTACCAGAACTCGAATAGGGTGATTACAATGTATGTTTCATATGAGGTAGAGAAAAAGATATCATATACCTTATGCTACATGGGAACTTCCGGTATTGTTTATCGTAGTAGAGTCTTGTACATTACTAATGATTATTGTTATGTATAGATGCTTCCCGACAAGGTAACCAGCAGACGATATTCTGCTCATTTTACCTGGATTACGGGGAAAGTTGCAGTTTCTCCTATATACGATCACCAAAATTTACCATATTTAACAAGGCACGCTGAAGCAATGTCAGTTTGTAGATCACAAATATAGATATTAACAGAAAGCTTGATTTGCGTTCCGTTTTTGTGTAAGTTTCGTAAAAGTAGCTTGAAATTGAATGAATTTATTTTCAGCTTCCAAACACCATATAAAGTCAACGGTAAATCTGCCCGCTGACCACATGTATGGCGGCTGATGACATCATTCGGGAACTATCTCTGTAAACAAGTGAAACTGAATGAGATGTTGCTGATATTAAGGAGGAATTCTAGATGGTTAGGATTGAAATGTAGAAATAAATCACAAAATGCTAATCATATAATGCACATCATAAACTATTTTTGCCAGGGATAATGGCTGCTTCGGTACACATTTTGTACTGGAATCTGAAATTGGACACTCGTGCTGAAAATGTTAGATACTTAAATGACATGGACAGGTACTGATTATGCAAAACGTTTACTAGAGTGCTTACATGCTGAGTCTTCCTCATATGAGAAACTTAACATAAATATACTGGCTGACCAAAGAAACGGATACAGAAAATAGTGGCTAAAGTAAGACGGGATAAATACGAATTTCTATGTCATCATCTCCAGCTTTCGAGTAGCAGAAACTATAGGGACTGGTTTAGAGGAAAATACAAGAGGAACTAACTCATTGCAATTAATCTACATTGACCCAATGCTGATGGCGTTGATTGGTTCTCCTTGAGATACATGAAATAGGAATGTTCATGAAACACGTGAAACAGTGAAAACATTTAGAATGTAAGAAACATCTGAAAATAATAAAAAAAAATAGCACAGGCGTGAGATATATATCAGAGTAATAGTTTCAATATAGTGCAGTTAACATTCTTGAAATGTCTCTACATGTCCACAGATCTTTTTTTAAGTCTGCATCGGGAACTGAAACGATGGAATTAGATCTGCTGTTGCTATAATAGCTTACAAATCATACTCTCTCAAACAAATTTTTGGCAAATCGAGTAAATGACGGAGACACTGAAATTGAAATCAGAAAAATACCATGTTTTGTGAAAAAGAGATTCATCAAGGTTATTATATTGACATTTTATCGTGATGTTCCTCCTACTGGTGATGGGACATCTGTATCTAATTATATCGCTATAATTAGAAGATTATATATCTATCTTCTTTTAAGTGAAACTGAAATCTATTATGAAGCGAGCAAAAGTCCATTCAACACCTTGAACTATTTCCGTTTGAAAATCAAGAGATATATCCCATCCAGACCACATTGTTATCCTTGCGTTCCGAGAATGGTACAAGAGATAGTTAAAGTTGAAAGCAATGTATACATTCTTCAAAACACCACTCGGTGGTAGTTTTAATGCCATTGTCACGTACGTGTCACAGTAACGCTGGTACAATGAACGTTTCGAAAATGACACAATCGGTTTAAACAAAATAAAAAAAGAAACTTATTAATGATTTATAAGAATCATACATTTCCTCATATTCTGTCAATACCATTTGAGACACATGTGCAACAAGGTAACCGGGTTGGATTTAAGATTTATAACAGAACACTTTTGATGGTGATGCAAATACAATGTTTATTGATGAATGACTTGAAATGGGAAATAATTATGATTAATACGTGCATGTATAAGATCCAAATATTGGACAATATTAACATAATCCGTACGAAACCAATAATGCAACATAAAATGTGAATACAAATAAATGATCTTACACCGTAAAAGGACAGAGGTTAATGATTTACAGTAAATTCACACGACCAAAAGAATGATGTATTTTACTCACATAGTAAATATGATGTATTTTACTCTTATAGTAAAATGTATTCACTCAAATAGTGACAAATGAGGTACTTGTATGAAATTGTAGAATTATGAAAACAAAAGGGACATATATCATACATATCATCTTTATAGTTTCCGAAACACTGTGTATAACAAACTTCAAAATTAGCCCACGGCTAAATGATCACATGCATGGAGTAACATATACACACGTCGTCACTGGCACACTTGGCTACCAGTCACACTGGTCAATGAAGCAGTCAGCATTTCAGGTATTCACCGACCACTACTCATTAAGTTCTGTATTCAGTCTATTTTATTATGTTGAATTATTATTTATTTTTTTTTTTTTAATTTGTAATAATTTTCATTCCATGCATGCATAATTCGATTGCAGCAGAGACACTGGTTTTTAATGCATATTATCCTAATATTGTCTACTCCATGTCACTACCTTAAAGAACAGGTCTAATTATTGTTAAATTTAATATTGCTATACTAAGAGGAAAGCGTGACTAACTAAATGTGCACTAAATTACCTAGCCATGTGTTTATTCCTTAAATAAACAGCCAGCTTTATTGCATCGATGAAGTTTGCGTACATGTGAAGACATCCATACGTTGTAGATCGAGGCTGCTTAGTATCTCAATAATAGTTGACAGAGCACGTTTTGTATGCAACTTTTAACATCAAGCCCATGTCTCTGTGGTCCTTTCTTGATGAAAGATACATAAAAACTACAAGGCATACTGCAGCTATATGATTTTTAATTTTAGTCAAAATATTCTTGCATTGTAATCATAATTAATACACTGAGACAAATAGTCATTAAATTTACATTTTTAAAGGTTGAACTCCCTTTTGCTAGAGCAAATCTTGTCAAAAACAATAGAGGTATGTTCTAAAGGGAATTACAACTAAGAACGTAATAGATGTCGAACTCGAAGTAGATTTATTTTTGATCCTAAAGATAAACCGCTCCCGATTGTAAATATTAAAGTAGCTATTATGCAACAGGAACAGTGCACTTAAAGCCATTATGCTTAGGCAGTCTAGCAACAAAACAAGTATCCATGGACAAATAAAGTTATTGCGTAACATTTAATGCTGAAGTTGCCACCGGCGATTAACCAAAGAAAGTTGGCAAACGGCCAGCACAAACACGTTCCACCCCATCCCCACCATACACAAAGGAATCGTAAACGTCATTGTACTGAATGCCTTGAAACCATCCCCAAAAATCCAGGAAATGATGCAATTGGCTGTACATTGTAAGTAGTAGTGGGATATGTTAAGTTTTTGTACAATCCATCCGGGTAATTCAACCCGTAAAACCCATTTTAAAAAGGTACTGAATTTTGGTAGTTTTGGACAGAGCTGGGAACCTTTGACAGGTAAGTGCAGTATACCTTCAACTTCATGATAGAAATTTTAATGAATGTAATTGATAAGAAGTTCAACATTTGTTTGTGAATTTGGATCCTTTTTATATATTTCACAGGAAGAATACTATAATAAGCAATAATATTATTTATGTTCCAATAGGTAACATAGATGAGTGGAATAACTGCTTTGCTCATATCATCAATGATACATGATATTGTTTTCTTAACAGAATTATGGTAAATGATTCGTTTGCAATATAACAATGTGTGCTATATTTAGATTTCTTCGCGGAGTGTAATACATTTAGAGTGTAAAAAAAATCTGAAAATACAAAATCAGCACAGGCGTGAGATATATATCAGAGGAATAGTTTCATTATAGTGCAGTTAAAATTCTTGAAATGTCTCTACATGTCCACAGATCTTTTTTAAGTCTGCATCGGGAACTGAAACGATGGAATTAGATCTGCTGTTGCTATAAAAGCTTACAAATCATACCATCTCAAACAAATTATTGGCAAATCGAGTAAATGACAGAGACACTGAAATTAACATTTTATCGTGATGTTCCTCCTACTGTTGCAAAGTAGTGTGTATAGAGTAATTGGTGATGGGACATCTGTATCTATATAAAATCTTCAAAGACTGAGCTACACAAAATTTGTTTTAAAAATGTTCCTGGGTTCCATTACACGAATTAAAAGAATATCAAGAAGCAGCCTTGTTCATGACCAACCAAAATTCTCACTCATAAATTTGTCCTGGGTGTTTTCTGACCGTAGAGCATTACATTAGCTGTTACCCGTATGCTGGTATGGAAGACTGGGTACTACTATCGGCAAAAGTAGGTCATATATATATATATATATATATATATATATATATATATATATATATATATATATATATATATATATATATATATATATATATATATATATATATATATATTGAGCACAGACACTTGTTTATATATAGTCATGAAACTTGACTGGTGTGTTCACATTTGAAACTCATCAGGTATAATTAAAGGTACATGTGATTAGAAGTGATATACATATACTTTCGAGTATGAGTTCCCTCTAAAATCGCAGTCCTTTTTTTAAAGTATATCTCGGTTTCAGACAAAGTCCGTTGGCTTTTTAAATAGACAAAATACATTTTAAGTTGTATGAATAAGAATTTAATTATTCTACCTAGCGATATCAGTTAGGTAGGAGTCAAGATATGATCGCGCTAGATTGCTTTTAATGCAACTAATTTATGCCGCTATCATGTGGGTTCCGTGAATCCTATATTTTCGATCTTGGAAATCTTCCGACTGCTTTGGGCAATTTTCAATGCAGAATCCCACGTACTGTGTGTAATCTACAATGACTGCGTTAACTATACTACTCATAGTCAGATTACATTGAAAGTAGATGTTAGGGCACACCTAGACATAACTGGATTATTTTATATAAAAAGTCCTTTTTATTCTGAAGGTATACCATGTTCAAAGACTCTTGTCCAGATTTAAAATAGCCTTGACCTAAAAGATTTTCTTCATGCAAGCATATACATGTGAGCATAGTAAGGTTAACATTTTAATTTATAAAGTACAACGAGTTATTAGCAAAACGAAATACATGTATGCGATTGTGTATATATAATCATACGTGTAATTTATATGTAATGGGAGAGACTGGGAGCGTGTTCACCGTCAGATTTCCACCGTATATGTGCACGAACACGTCATAAACCTTGCTGATTGACCTGGTGGTATAGTGGTACATTTTTTTCGTCTGTATCTCTGTATTGTTGCAGGAAATCAAGCAGCCTTCCAACGGTGGCGGGGGCAAGGGTTTGTGGTGCCGAATGGCAATATTCTTTGTGGCGCCCGTACCGATGCGCCCGGGAGCAATGCTCTTTTGTTGCGCCTCTACTTTGCAACAGATACTAGTTTTGATACCAGCTGCTAACCATCACCCACCCACCGATCTAAATATAAGTTTTGCGAAGAATGGCCACTGCTGCACTAAGATGAGGTGAAATACGATGCAAATTTTAGCCGCAAAGAAAAACAAAAGATAAGCTTGGCGGCACCCCCATTTATCTTAAGCATTGTACAAACAAACACCGCAATTGAAAACAAAAACGTGTTATGAAAATTATGCTAGGCCCAAATTTGAGGATTTGATAAAAAGTAGATGTGCGCATTAAACGTAAATGGAGGGTCGAATCTTCCATTGGAAAATAAATCGGCTAACGTTTTGTAAACATGATCTAAACATTTACTTTTGAACATTCTCGCTAGGTGCTTTGTTCACGTAGTTATTATATAAACAGTAAGACAAAGAAGTAGACATAAATAAGTTGTTTAGATATTACTGTTGCTCGAGGGGTAAACAGTTGGCATATAGCACAAGTAAAATGTTCCAAAGGTTTAAAGATCATTGTTGTCATTATAAAGTTGCTTTACGGCTTTCATTACTTGCACAACAACATTTCAGCCAGGTAACTTCTGAAATCAAAGTTTGAAAGTTTGGAAAAAAGTTATTCATATGTATGTCTCCATAGAAAAAGTTGTATGCAGAGAAAGAGTTTTGTGGCATACACTACCCTTGCTCAGCAACTTGCTCTTTCCACCGTTGAAAATTGCTGAACAAGTATTTGGACAGTTGCACTCAATCTGAACGTCGCTCATCCCCCTAAATGGGCGGCACAAGTGATGTTTATATATCTTGTAAATGTGATAAATCTTACTGATCCTTTGGAAATGAAAGTCCTCAGGCTATGCTACATAGTTCCTGCATCTTTTTTTCTTAAATTTCGACGCATGTAATGTCACCATAGCAAATACCGTTCACGACAAAAAATTAGGAGATTCGGAAAAAGTGATATTTACTATATAATCTCTCTCTCTCTCTCTCTCTCTCTCTCTCTCTCTCTCTCTCTCTCTCTCTCTCTCTCTCTCTCTCTCTGTCTCTCTCTCTCTCTCTAGTACGAAAATGAAAAAACGATTGGCGCATACCATCGGAGTACCGTGTATATTCGCTATTTCTATAGACTTAAAAGAGAGCGGTGCAGACCCAGGTTAGCAGACAGATAAATAAGTGGAAGACAATGGTATATTCTGTGTTTTCAATAAAACGTCCTGTTTATATACGTGAAACCATTGCTGATCTGGGTCAAAACCATCACGGTGCATTTGTGTGTTTATGTATAAGTGAGTACAAGCGGTGTTTTTGACTATTTTTAGTGTACACAGAGACGTCGTGAAACTGAATTGTCAAAATCCACCTTTAATTCCCGTGCTTAGCTTGCTCCCAACCGCACACAACATATATTCAGATGCGTGTTGTAGAATGAACCACTAGATACGTTAGAAATTGTTTGTAGAACAAAAAGAGTAGAACATAATCTGCCGAGACACAATTGACAGGTCGTGGTCTACCTTTTTCTCGTTTTAGGGATGGAACATGATTACCTATATTAATATTTTAGGTGAGGATGTCAAAAGGTTTGCACACAGGGGTGCTGAGTGCAAGGTGTGATGGTCAACTGTGTTCCATTTTGAGCTTGGATTTGACAAGTTCGCCACTTTCTCAATATCCAGTGGTTGCATCCCGAATTCTTCTCAAGCGTTTATAAATATTGTAGCTTCTGGGATTAAGTTCCTGCTAATATTGATGTTCTACAACGAGAATGCAAATGGGCACAGCCGATTTGTCGAGACCGGGCCCATCCCGACCACCCGTCTAGAAGAAGTAGAAGCCAATGTAGTGTATTGCATCGGAAAGCCTCTGCTCAACTACCAGGATCGTTTCCTCCTCCGACACGGGTCGCAACCCACGTGAAACAGGTTGCCTCTATTTAGTGGCCTCTTCCGACACGTAGCGAGGCACGGCGGGCCACATCAACAGTGGCGACGCCATCGATAACAATTGTTGCTGACAGATAACGATTCGGATGACGATGATGAGGTAGAGGCGTTGCCGTCAAGTTATGCACCACTGAGCCCGTCCGTTGAGGGAGTATCAACAGTGGCACCACCATCTGTAACAAGTGATGTTGGTGGAGACAGTGATTCTGATGGAAATGAAGATGTAGAGGCAGTGCAGGCAACAGATGGACCAATGAGCCCGTCCGTTGAGGGTGCATCAACAATGGGCATAACTATCCGTAACAATTGATGCTGACAGAGATACCGATTGTGATGAAGATGTAGAGGTAGACGAGATTTAAGCAAGTATACACCTTTGAGCCCGTCATCTCAGACAGCATCAACAGAGGCTATTATATAAATCTTGTATTAGACGAAATAGACCTTTGTAGTTTGTACCGTAATGTCTTCCGTATTAATCATTCGAGTAGCAGGAATTAATCTGCACGAAACATCTATTTATCTATATATCTGTCTATCTATCCTATCATTTCAAGATTGCTTCTTTGAAATCAGATGATGCAACTTCAAAACATAACTGAACTGTATAGCACGTATACAGACACTAATTCCAGTGTTAAGCAGGTTTTTCAGGGAAATAATATAAATTATCTACGGTGTGTGTGTGTGTGTGTGTGTGTGTGTGTGTGTGTGTGTGTGTGATTTAGATTTTTTAACGTAGCTTTAACAATTTTTCAGTCATATCGCTACGATGTCTGCACTGTGACAGTTTATAGTGATGTCTAGCACTGGGGCATCATACCGCAGACATGTGGCATGATATCCCACCCAGTCACATTATCCTGACACAAGGCCGACCAGTCCTAACACTAACCTCTTAATGCTGAGCGCCAAGCGAGGCAGATGTTAGTACCATTTTTGCAAGTCTTTGGTATGACTCGGCGAGGGTTCGGACCCGCGACCCCCCGCATCCGAGGGGACGCTCTAACTACTAGGCCACATTTATCTACGGAACGTTTAGGACAAGAAAACACACACGAACGTCTTCATCGACGATATCCCTCACCATCACACACA
>JAECUM010031010.1:0-43221 GCA_016617855.1 Megalonaias nervosa
AAAATCTACTAAAAATATTGCATATAAATTAGCGACGGCCTACTGCAAAAATAAATATTTAGTTTTCTTTTCTTATTAAAAATATTTTAAAGGACGCGATTAATTATCCCTAGGTCAGTGCAATTTAGAGTTACCGTACCCTTACACCTAACCGTAACTCCAAATCAAACCCTAACTACAATGTGAACAACTTGGCAAAGATTGCTGAAACTTTGCATACAGGTAATAGTTTACAATCACAGCAAATAATAAAAAAGACATTAGATGGAGTGTTCTTCCTGCCTATCTAATCATATAAAATACTAATTTCTCTACATATTCAATATGCTTCTCGTGTTTAAAGGAAAGATGTATATATGTGAAATGTACTGAAGTTTGCAACGTATATGCTTATTCAAGGATAATCTTCCATAATATTTCATTTATCTCTGCTGACCTCTTATACAATGCTGCAAAGTTCAACAGAATTGAGTAGATGTATTAAATTGCTTTGATATGAAATAAAATATGAAATAAAATATATTTTTACAAAATATTCTTCAAAAATTTGATAATAAGTTTTGGCATTCGGAAGGTTTTCGGTATACCAGCAACGATTGCAGATTTGTGAAAATTTCAGGCATGTTAATGCTTCAATTTAAAAGCCATTAGAATTGAAAAAGATTTTCCACTATGCAGGATTATGTCAGAAAAAATGTGATAAAAACACGAGCCTATTTCAGTTGAAATTTTGATGGAATAAATCAATGTACTAAAGGACACCTTAACATTTTTAGTCCGAATCACACTTAAATTTCGATATTCATTGTGAATTATAAAGGTTTTGGACGATGTTTATTATCGTCCATCACTGCTCACGGAACATGAAATTTGCATAATTCGGTATAAATAAAGACATTCGATGACACTGACCTTGGCCGGCTGTTGTGGGTGGACCAATTTTTCCGAACCAGGTATTCAAACAATGAAAACCTTGTGAAAACTGTAATATCCATCTTCCGTCATTTCCAAAAAAGCCTAACCCTAATCACTAACCCTAACCCTAAAAGACAGAAATCCACTTTTCTTCCAGACGGCTAAACCGATTTTCATGAGCGAGGTACCTAGTTATCGCTAAGATGAGAAAAATATTGCAGAGAAAATCCTCTCAAAATTGTCATTTTCGTTCGTACGTTATCTCCAGACAACGCTAACCCTAACCCTACAAGTCACAAAAATTTATTTTTCTCCCAAACTGTTAAACCGATTTGCATCATCCAGGTACCTTTTTTTTAATCGATGTTGATGAGACACGTATTGCTTTAAAATCCTGTTAAATATGGCCTGTCTGTTCGTACGTTATCTCCTGAAAAGCTTAACCCTAACCATAACCCTAATCGCTAACCCTAAAAGCCATATGAATCCACCTTTTTTCCAAACAGATAAACCGATTTTCATGATCCGAGATATCGCTGGATTCGTCTTAACAATGCACGTCTTTTGGTCTATCACGTTCCTTGAAAACCTGACCCAACTGACCTTGGACTAAGTCAATGGTCATTACTTACATTTGTGTACATCGTTGAGGTTATGAACACAGGGACTGGTACATATACAAGTGAAATTTGACCAGAGTTCGTATTTATTTGCATTCAGTGAACAAGCAGATAGCACATATTTATTCGTTTTAAGGCCAATGGGCTTGTCTCAGGCTTATAGCTGTGTACTCTGGCTTATGAGCATGATAACACAAACAAGAATGAATATGTTTTGCTTTTTGTTTTGTTTTTAATAATGAAACCCACCCAGTTCGTGGATATACCTGCTGAATATGTTTGAAAATATGATTTTGCTTTAAAAACAAGAATCACTCAAATAAACTGATGTTATACTGGCTAGAAAGAATTTCAAGGAATTCTAGATATTTATTCCTTTTAACTGCTAATTGTGGAAAGTATCTGATATTCTTTAGCAATGAGATTTTCAAGTTAACTGCTGTGGACGTCATATTGGATATCAGATTCGCACCAATTTCATTTTGGATAAAGTAAACATCAGTGGATGTCTTGGTGAAAAGCTCATGTCAGCATGACCATCCATCCATCCACTGGGCGGGGCGTAGTGACAACAAGATTGTCAAGCCAGTCATATAGCAGCCACATTGGATGTACCCTTATCACCATGTTAATTTAAGAGGTCTATTGGTGAAAACACAATCTTGATGTGGTCATCCATTGGAGAGGAATAGAGATAACATATAGTTTCAAGATGGCCAAAACTGGTGTCGCTTCCTTGAAAACCTGACCCAACTGACCTTAGACTAAGTCAATGGTCATTACTTACATTTGTGTACATCACTGAGGTAAAGAACACAGGGACTGGTGAAAACACAATGTTGATGTGGTCATCCATTTGAGAGGAATAGAGATAACATATTGTTTCAAGATGGCCACCATTTCCATGTAGATCCAAATAGACATGGTACAAAGTCTTCAGATGAAAACCTCACATCAATATGATTTTTGTCCACAAGGAGTAGCGACAACAAGATTTTCAAGGTGGCTGCTGTGGTGGCTATATTGGACCAATTTGATTTAGGACCAACTAGCCATCATATTCAGTCTTTTATTTAAAAGCCGAAGTTTATATGACAATCCATTCAAAAGAAGAAGTGAAGATTTTCAAGATGGTCACTGGTGGCCATACTGGATGTCCAAACAGCCCCATTTTCAAGTTGGAGGAACTAGACCATGAGACAACTGTGTGTAAAAAGCTTCATGGCAGTACTCCATGTAGTTTAGAATGGCAGTAACAAACTCTTGCCATTGGATTGACAGACAAAGTACAATAGACCATTCGATAAACTCTTGGTTTATGACCAGTAGAGGCCCAAAAATCTAAATTACGGATTAACCAAATATATCATGTTGGTTTATCATGACATTGAGACAAGTTCAGTGATTTTCTACCCATTATATCAGGTTCAAGGTCCAAGGCCATCACAAAGAATTGTGTACTACACTTACAGGAATCGTACGAACATGTCAACTCGGACATGTAGGAAAAATACTATTTTAATATAAATTTGGTTTGGTGGAGTTTTACAATGTATGAATGATGGTTACCATAATGAGTTAAAAAATAACAGCTCAAGCATTTGCCCCTTTGAGGGACTTTTCTTTTTGTTAAGTCAGACTATAAGGTCAGATTTCATCATGCACTTCACCGATAGGGAAGATCCTTGTGCAGCATACGATTCATTAATTCAAATCCTCATATTTATTTCGTGAAGACTCTTCTTATCTGTGATACATGCAAGTTTTTCTATTCCAATTTTTGTCTGCATCCTATTGCCATTAATCTTAAGACTTATGTTACAAAGTATTAAAAGGCAGATATTAACATGTAGCAAAGAATACTATTCACTGAAATACTCTTTAGTCTAAGTGACATCGATATCATATTTTTTGAGTTGTTGATATAAAATAAGGACTAGTAGTCAGCTATCCACCCTTGAAAATTTATAGGCAGCCCCATTGTTACCAGTCCAGCAGCTGATGTACACTTATATATCAATGTATGTTCCAAAATATGTTTAGGTATTGATCATGGAATCAAAATTTGGTCTAATAATGATTCTTCAGTTGAAAGAAGAATTAAGTTAATGAAATGTGACGACTTCATGAAGATGAGCTGGTTGAAGGCTTGTAAGTTAAAAGGTGTTTCTTAGCACATTACATGACATCATTAATGAAGCAAAAGTACCAATTCTTCAGAAATGGGTCACAATTAAAGTTGTTTTATGATCATTTTACTCTTTGAAGGTGTCAATGCATCATGTTTACTTCATTTGGACTTCAAAGTTATGCCAGCTGAACATTATACATGGAAGTGAATTTATTTTCTCCATAACGCTCCACTGTATTTTTTAATTTTTATATGAATGTACACATTACATTTGCAATCAAATATAAATCAAAATATTAATCAGATATTTATAGAGTACTTCATTTTTAAAATTATAATTCTTTTGGCTAGAACTATCATTCTTTCAATTTTTACTGTTTTACTACTTTTTTTTCCTCTCATTTATTACAAACTAGGCACACGATAACACATACCTGGCATAATTGATGAAAATTTAACCTCGTGATTCAATCTATGAAGTGTTCATGTGAACATGTAAGGCAAAGGACAAATCAGATAGCTCTAAGTTAGCCAAATCATTTACTGTTGTCACAAATGTCAGGCAGCAGTCACTGTACAGAGCTACATTGAGGACTTTGAGAATTCAGTAGAGCCCTGTGGGCTTCCAAAGACTTTCCATTTTCCATTTCTGGCTGCATCTTCAGATGGTTTTGTAAATAAAACTCATTGTGTAAGTCATATATACATATATGTCAGTGGGTTAAATTTTTTTTTAACCTCAAATTTCAATAAAGGAAGTGATTTCTTTGTTTATCTATTGAAGGTAAAGTACAGAGATAATCCGATTGATTAACCAGTAGCAGTGGTAACACCTAGGTAGTAACGATAACTCACTACTTGCTCCCATTAAACCACTGATTAAGATCTTTATACATGTAAAAGTGGGTTGTCGCAATTAAACCATGTTTACAGCCTTTGGTGACTGCATAATCTCTGTATTTTTTAAAACAAACCCTTAAAATATGCCAATCATCTGTCAAACTTACTTGCCCTAGATCTTACTTTAAAAGACCCTGCTAAATCAAACTTGAAATTTAATAATCTTTTCTGACTTTTGATTGACCACATCCGGCTTTCTTCAATAAATGAATCAATCAATATTTATAACTAAAATGTCAATGAAGTACCCATGCTGTCATGGTTACCTTCTTACTGTAAAGAAGCAGAGTACTGTTTGATATTCCTATGATCTGAACCTGAACCTTGACTAGTGAGCAGCACTAAAGATACAAAAATGGTAAGATAACCTTAGTATGAACCTTATGACTGTTGCTCCAGTAGTCGGTTTACATTTATGTAACTGAAATTGACTGTTATTACAATAAATGGCTTTAATGTTACAAGTTATTACAACCAAAAATACATTAATCTAAAACCTCAGAATAACACATTGTTGGAATTATGTATTGAATTAAAATTGTATGTTGCTGACAAAAATATAATAAAAACACCATACCCTATAATATTGGACGCTACTAGAGTGGTCAATTCTGTGTGATTCTCACAGAAACATTTCTTTCTGAATCAGAAAAGCATACAAGCTGAAGTTTAATTAATGTCTGGCTTAAGGTGGAACAAAAAAAAAAAAAAATGGTAACAGAAAGCAAGATGTTGTTCCATTACAGAAATTCTTTTCATCTTTTAGCTTCTGCACAATAACAATTAATCCTGTTATTTTCAATAGAATGAGCAAATGAGACAAACACAAAATAGAGACTTAACTTTCTCAAAATGAAATATTTATTGAAGAATGATAGTTGAGGTCTCAAAAAATGTAAAATGGTATATGATCTGCTGTAAGCATGTCAAAATGTACAATATTATCTCATTAGAAGTTTCTGAGATTATAAAATCATAAAATACACAATGGGTGGTTATTACTCCAAATTATCATTTGGCTTCTCTCGTCATTATGCTGCAAATAATCAATAGAATAACCACCGATGCTCCAACAAGAATGTCATGCAGGTAACACTTAAGATGTAACAATGTGATGATGCTTTGTTTTGATCGCATTATATATTAATGCCCAAATGAATTAAATTGTAGTATTTTTCACACGTCAGTCAGAGAGGAGTGAAAAGTTTATTTCAGGTGAACATCTGTACGAAATCATGTATGATGTTCTTTTCTGTCTATAATGTTCATGATCATCTCCTTCTTTTGTATGGTTACTGCAACATCTGTTCACTTTTCAAAGCATCTAGGATCTTCTGAAGAGAGGTTCTGAAAAAAGTGAGAAAATAAATATAATTGATGCACTATGATATGTTTAATGCAATGTCAACTTTTTTTCTAGATTTCATGTGATAATTCTGTGATTTGTTCTATCTCATGTGGATCTTACTACAGAATATGACAGACACACTAACAGGGAAATTTCATGAACCAGTAGTATAAATGGATGACATCATTATTACAAGCAAGATGGTATTAATTTACCATGCTCAGATCTATTATGCGAAGTCCATCAAAGCTAGATCTTATACCAAGATACCTGCAATCTGAAGTCAGTTTAAAGATTATCCATTTGAGTACTGGTGGCCAAATCGGATGATTAATCAAACACATTTGTAAACATTTTAAAGTACTTAATACACTCATGCTTTATGTGAAATTTCTGTTGCACATTTTTATGAGGTGTTTGCTTACCAATTTTTCTATGTTGAGTAAAAGTCCTCCTATAAGGAGAGTGGATCAGCATGATGCCTTGATACTTTCGGATAAATCTATAAAATTATATTCAGTGGTTTTTGAAAAGAAGTTGTTGAAAGTTTGATATGTTGAATAAAAGTATCAATACTTATTGACAGATTTGGTGTTATTCTTAAAAATTTCATAGTCTGCTTGGATGCAGTATGCTAAGTTTTGTTTTCATTTTTCTGGCTGTTTAGCAGATGGATGATGGACAGGTTTTTCCATTTTTACCAGATAATCATAAAAATACATCAATCCAAACTGTATCATCAAAACTAAACTGACATATTCTGAATACTGCCAATCGCACAATTTTAACAAGTAGAACATTTTAGAGAATTTGGCAAGGAAGATAAACTGAGGAAACTATTACATGCTAAAAATATACATCATACATGATATCAATTATTCAGTTATTTTTTCTTGAAAATTAAGTTGATTTTAAAGCAACTACAAAATTGTGATGATGTTACAATATTATGGTTTAGCACAGAATATCACATTAACATTTGAATATAAAATATGCTGCTAATCCTATATGCAAATGTCACAGTGTTTGCAAGCCCAAAGTGGTAATTTCATTCTCTTCCCTTCCATCTTTCTTATAAAGTTTCAGAACTTTATAATGCACAATCAAATCTGTGGACCCATATGAGAAATACCTACACAATTTGGGTGACTTTGGCACATTCACATGCATTCACTGGTCAGAGCACAGATCACAAGATCAGCTGGCCAATGGACCTAAAACTGACAAAGGAAACATACTAAAATTAGACAGTATACCAGTTTAACTGTCCATGATCAATTCTTTCCTCACTCAGGCTGCAAAGCTAAAACAAGAAGATTGTTTCTTGCATATATTCAAATACAATCAATACATTTGAAGGATAAAAGAAGCGAAACAAAATTGGGGCTGCATGTATTTATTACCTCATAAAGAAGCCTATAAAAGGTAAAACTTGAAAATTTACAATGTACTATAGCATGAATTATATGGAAAAAATAATACAAAAGAAAAGCTTGATTACAAAACTTTTAGATATATAATTTTTACATATTCAAGTCTTAGCTATACATAGTTTACATTTGTTTGTATATAAATAATCATAAGATGGAATATAAATAACAGAAACAAAGAGATGTGTTTATAAAACATGATAGCCCCATTGAAAAAACAGCTACAATATAAAATTTGATGAAAATTTTTTAAACACTGCTATACTGGCAGGACAATCCAATGATGTCATCTATGTATGCATATCCAATTGTCTACCTCATTTGGGGCGGGGGAATTATGCTAACACGGATTTTGTAACAAGCCGAGGGTAAAAACTGTATTAAACGTTTATCATACTGAGATATTGCTGTAAGGACCTGAACATCTATTAAATTTCTCTGCATATAAATGCAGATAAGTCTACCAAATTTCAACAAACTCACTTGTGAGGGTCCACAAAATGTACAATTTTAAATATTTCCTGTAGTGAACTAAAAACATAACCAAGTCTACTACTATCCGTGATAAAACCTGTAGAATTTAATGGCTTTAAACTAAAATTGTTACGTAATGGGTATATACAGATCAGGAAATGTGAAATTCAATGACTTTTCAATGACTACTCACAGCTTCAAGTGCTCTACTTCAATTACTAATTTAAATACAAGAAACAAATACAAACACTATACAGAAATAAATAAATGTTTTAAAACAAGTCTTTGTTTTCTTTTGTGTGGCTACTTTGTACAGGAATGCCCATTCCTTCAACATCTGTTTTTCTTGCACATTACATAAAGCAGTTACTGTTGCGAGGCTTCAACTTTAATCAGTCACGTAAAAAAGTTGTTGTTTTGTAGCCGACTGTTACTGAATGTGCCTTTTCCAGGTATTTTGTGATGGTAGCTCATTCAATCAAAGACTTGCAAATTAACTGTCATTGCTTGGTGGAAAATTTAAAACCTTGTGAAATGAAAGAATGCACATGCATTAATAATAACTGTGCAAAGGATGCTATGCATGATATCCAAAACAGTATTCTTTTAGCTTCATGACATAGCAGAAGCCAATTTGTTATTACTTTTCACTTATGTTTTCTTAATTGTACATCACAAATAAATTTTAAAGCGTTTTTCTACATCTTATATTTATCTAAACACAAATATATTCTGGTAATTTTTTTTTTTACATTTAAGGCACTTCATTAAACATTATGAGATAACATTAGCATGCCAAGTATGAGTAAATGAGAAAGATTTTGAAAGATAAATGAAGAAAATGCAAGTAATAAATTATTTTACAAACTGAACTAGAATTACTTCCATGGCTTGCCATGTAAAATTCAGTATCTTTTTTATATAACATGATTCCCCCATTGCCCTACCATGCCATAAGCCAGGGTTTTTGAACATAAAACCATAATCTTATATGTCATCCTCAAAGAGAAACATCCATACAGTTTGGTCAAGAATCACTATATTGTATGTCATTTTCATGCACTTTTAAAATTTATGTTATGTACAAATAATTAATGGCAACATTATTATTCTGTATATTTTCTTAAAAATCTAAAATTCTTCCATGGATACCAGCAATGGAACTCAAAATGGCATACTTCTCTTGCACATTTTTATTACAAGAGCAGCCTATTTTGGTCAATTTCTACCCAGTGGATTAAGAGGAAATTGAGTTGCAGATGAACAGATGGATGAACAGACAAACTGATCCAATACTTGATGATTATAATCAGACCAACTGAAGAAAAAATTAACATAAATACAGGAACATTTTGCTACTGTTTACAGCATCTGCCATATTCAGATTATTGTTCCTTGCTTTCCCAAACAGACTAGAGCAGAGCCTAAGACTAAATTTTCTTATAAACATTATATGTACTATATAATAATATATAAACGATTTGAAGAGTAAATTATAAACAACAATACGAGCCCCTGACCTGTGCATTACATTATACAGGTGACTGCCTGTTATGCTGCTGATTGGTTATGAACTACTATAGTCCGACTATATCAAACTGTTTGTTTGTACCCCCCTACCGATTTCAATAATGGAAACCTTTAATGTGAAAAAAGTGTAAGGAACTTAGTCAATTCATTCATTGATTTATATTTTATAACCTGACTGTGAGTAGAATGGCCCAAACACAGTCATCGTCTGCACGTTTCATGCATAACGGAAGTTTTCAGTATAATAGACTGCCATGTTCGAGATCCATTTCCAGTTCCTGGACAAGTCCATTTGCAGCCAAGTGGTGTGTACACAACTATAGATGTACATACATATGTCGTCTTCTTCCGATATTTAGAATGTTGAATCAAGCAAAGGAAAAGAATGACAGCAACAAACTTGCCTTTCACGTGGATTTAACAAGCGGTTTAATTAATATGTTCATGTGTGCAAAGGGATATAATTCCAAACTCTCAACGTTATGGTAATTTACGGAATTATCCGGCAGTTACCAAATAGGATGAACTACGTTATTATGTTGTCTGATGGAAATAAACTAGCCCATAGTGTATGCAATATAGCACCGTGTTAGTATGGAAAGTCCGTTAAGCATGAAAGGTGCAAGGAGATGCCAGTGTTAGTGCCATTCTGGTCACAGTCAGGTTAGAAATTATAAATCAATGAATAATTGACTTAGTTCTGTGCATCTTTTATCACCTTAAACGTTTTCGTTATTGAAATCGGTAGCGGGGTACAAACAAACGGGGATGTTTAGTCAGACTATAAAGTATTCTCACACCATACCCTTTGTTTGTACCACCCTACTGATTTGAAAAACAGAGAGAATCAATGATATTAAAAAATGCACAAAACTTAGCCATTTCATTCACTGATTTATTAGTTCTAAACTGATTGCCACCAGGGGATCCCAAACACTGCTGACTTTTAGAATCAAAAGGGAGCTTCACTAGCAACATGGTCGCCATATTTGCTTGAGCCAGTCTGTTTTCAAGATGTGATTTAAATTATTGTCTTTGAAAATCTCAGTAATTCCATAAATTATGGATTTACATCTCTTTGAACACGTGTATACAAGAATTCCTTCTATTTATTTGTTCAAATTGTTTTAGAAATATTAGAACAAAACATTGCAAATATTGGGCGCAGATGACACAGCTGTTACTGAAATAAATCAGAAATGGAGAGAGGGTTTACAAACAAACGAGAGGGTATGCGAATACTGTAAATGTAATATAAATCTACCAACTCTGATGCATTTAAAGTTTCTTGTATAACAATTTCAGCTATAAAACAACGCCGTCTAGGCCAATTACTAGGTCTACGAAAAATACTAAACATCTTGCCTGCCATGACTTCTGTATATTTTGTACTCTTCAATACTAAAGATTCAGCATCCCGCAGCATTTCGAGAAACGACCAATCAGAGTGACTCTTACAATTATTTTACTGACTACTAGTATGCTATTGGTTCCAACGATTTCGCATGTGAGCGATCTCTAAATGAGGAAAAATACTACAAACATATTAACGAAGACCCGTCAATAGAAATTAAATCGAAAATTTCAACTTGCATTAATGAGATCGCTAAAAATAATAATTCCATATATGAGGAATTTTATACTTTCCCTCTTAACATACGTACGCCTCAATTCTACATATTACCCAAAACTCATTAAAATCCTGACCATAATTTACCTTTAAATTATCCAGGAGGACCCATTATATCAGGTTGTAATTCATATACTGAAAACCTATCCAAATTTATTGATAGCGTTTTACATCCTTTAATGAAATCACTTCCGTCATACATTAAAGATACTACTGATTTCATTAAAAAGTTGAAGTCTATTCCACAGCTATCTGATAACTCAGTCCTGGTATCATTAGACGTAAAATTACTATATAACAACATTCCACATACAGATGGCATTGAACCGTGTAAATATTTTCTTGATAACAATCCTAATAATAGCACACTATCTAGTGAAGATATTTGTAAAATAATAAAACTTATCTTGGAAAATAATTATTTTCGATTTAATAATACAAATTACATCCAAGTAAATGGTACAGCAATGGGTAGTCCTACGGCTCCTTCATACACTTCTCTTTTCATGGGTAAATTAGAAAAAGACTTCCTTCAAAAAGAAACGTTTAATCCATCTGTTTGGTATAGATTTTTAGATGACATATTTATGATTTGGAACCATTCAACTGAAGAACTGGAAAAATTCATGGATCACCTAAATCATTTTCATCCGACATTTAAATTTACTTATACTGCATCTAGTATGCGTGTTTCATTTTTAGATGTAAATGTAATTAAAAATATTGACAACACTATCTCTACAAATATTCATGTCAAGGAAACTAATATCCACCAGTATGTGGAATATTCTTCATGTCATCCCATGTCATGTAAATACGGTATACCATATAGCCAGGCCAAAAGATACCGACGTATTATTCCAGATGATTGTCAATTACAGAATTCGTTGAATGATTTAAAAACATATTTCCGAAACAGAAATTATCCTAAACATATCATTGATTCTGCGCTGAAAAAGCCCGTAATCTTACTCAACATGAGGCTTTATACGCAGCAAATTGTACAATAGAGAAAAATATAATTCCTTTTACAATACAATATAATCCTTCATTACCTAATATAGGCCTTATAATTAATAAATATTGGAGTCTCCTAAATTTATCAAATAAAAACAGCGTAAAATCACTTTACAACAATAAACCAATTCTTGCTTATAGAAGACCCAAGAATTTGCAAGATTTTCTAATTAGAACTAAACAAACAGAAAATAAAAAAAGACAATTCTCGTCATCTAAATGTAATAGACACCGGTGCTCTCAATGTGCAAACATAAGAGAAAGTGCTTCTTTCAGTAGCGCTAATACTAAAGAGGCATTTTCTCTACGTTATAACACTAACTGCGTATCAACTGATGTGATTTATTTGATAACCTGTAAAAAATGTAATATGCAATATGTTGGACAAACACTTCAACAAGTTTCTAAAAGAATGAATAATCATCGCTTTCATATAAAAAATTATAGAGATCCTCAGTTTTCCTCTAATATTTCAACACATTTTAATACCAATAATCACTCTCTACTCGATTTTTCTTTCATGCCAATAGATATTGTGCATGGAGACATGAATAGGCTCATAAAAGAAACTTACTGGATTCGTAAATTAGATACTTTTTATCCTAATGGCCTTTATACCAATGCACTATACAAAAATTGTATACTTTTTTTTTAAACTGATAAATTGTATATCCTTTATAACAACATAATTATATGTGTGACTGTTTGTCTCTATTTTATTTTATTATTTTACTGATTCAGGTTTCATTAGAGACTCGTGTATCTTTAAGATCCTGTCATATATATATATATATATATATATATATATATATATATATATATATATATATATATATATATATATATATAGAAGATCTCATATGGGTAATGATTTAATATTGACTTTATGAAACGAGTTGAATAATGTCCGCCTTTTGCGAGCCTTGGCGAGTAAAAGCGGACATTATTCAACGAGTTTCATAAATTTAATATTAAATCATTACCCATTTGAGATTCTTTTTATCACATAGTTTTTATTTCAGTGGGAATTATTTAGATAGGAAGAAAAACGAATAATTTCGTTCATTCTGACAGACGGTGCACCTTTCATTTGTTGTGCATAAAATATAGTCCCAAACAAAGTTGAACTGGTAAAAGTAGATTGTACTTTTTTACGAATTATAAATCAATGAAAATGTTTCCATCCGAATAAACAGAACATTTTATAACGACAAAATCATTTTTCAAAACAGAATGATCAATGCGATGTGATGCTGCCACATTGTTTGATACGGTACACAGTAGGCCTAGGGTACATGTTTACCCTAAAATGTCGCTTTCAGAACTAAACGTTACATTGTTGCGATTTTCATGTGAAATAGGATTACTGGATGCAAAAATTCCCACATTTACTGCAATGCATTTGTGACCGGATATTTGCAGTATTTGATTTGGAACTATAGACTGTACAGAATACGTAAAAAAATTTCTTTCCGAGACGGGTTTGCATCCCATATATACTGCGTAAAGATTCTGTGGTTGGATAAAGTTCTGTTAGTTAGGAGACCCATTTATGTCCAGATTCTTCTGTGAACAGCGGTGAGTTTATTTACTTCTTTAAGTTAACATTTAAACCACGCTTGTATATACGGTGGATTATATATCTATGTTACAGATATACCGTCCCCTCCCTCCCCGCCACCCGCTATCAAATAAGCAATACGCTTAGTTTTACTTCTTATTGTTGTTCTTATTTTGTAGTTTTACGCCACTTTTCTTATGATGATATTGTTATACATGACATAACAAACCCCTGTGGGGGTAACATATCCATATTCAGACAGCCGAGATAATTTTTTCTCAATTTCCTTTCGCGAGTCGAGTTAAAAAATGGACGCCAAAAATGTTATTCAAAACAAAACATTCCAGAGGTTAAAAACGTTTTCCCACTATCCCAGCCAATCAGTAAAGAGGATCGTGCACAATAATTTCATGGGCTTATTTGGACCAATCAGAATCACATAAAGCGATATTTTAACGTGTGGTAATATCAAAAATATGAAACTGCACATACTATAGGAAAACCATACCTACTATGTGATAAATAATTGTTATGATGATGCATATCATTTATGACGTTACGTAATGACGTAATTGTTATTTTAAAATATAAAGACGTCATCCGTTTCTTTCAAAACATTTTGTGCCTCAAGAAGCATGTATTAAATGCGAAACTAGTTGCACAGAATTATCGGCGTTTGTGTTATTTTTTTTAATCCCAATTCTTTATTTTGTTTATAACAGCGTGCTCATAAAGGTCATTTGTATACATGTCCATTACCTTGGTGAGATCAGAAGGGCTCGTATCGTTGCTTACAATTTACCTGTCATAGTATATGTATGACAGGTACGTTGTAAGCAACTATACGAGCCCCAGTGCGTGAGACAGGTTCTTTAAATTCCGTTAGGGAACTTAGATACATGTACAAGCGTTATCAATATGTATACACTCTCTCTCTCTCCCTCACACGCACACACACCTTGGGTTAATGTGACAAGCACATTACTTGCATAAAGCTTAATAACCTTATCATGTGAACGTGTAGAACAAATAATACATGTTTAATGTTGAACTGTTCATAGGGTTTTCTATATCTGAATGTAGAACTGATCCAGTACAATTTTGATCTCATGCTTACAATAGGCTGGATGCTAAGATTTTATTGTACATCTTTCAACTTCTAGTAAATTTATTATAAAGCACTGTATTGACTATAGTTACAAAATAATCTCTAGTCATGATAGGAAAGGATATTGTAGTACTACCAGAATATATGGCTGGCAGGTTGTTATGTTGCAAATTAAAGTTTTGAGCTGCAATCAAGTTAGTTTTATTGATGTGAAAATTTTTTGGATCTATTATTATGTATTCTTGCTAAAATGAAATATTTCAGTTCAAAGTGTTTAACACAAAGCACAAAAAAAAAAACAAAAAAAACAACAGATTTAAAATATAAATTATAATACAAATGAATTTTTAATACATATTTTTAGTAACGAAGTTACAAAGAATGTAGCAAAAGATGAACCCAAGCATACAGAACTGATGGCCAGTACACCTTCATGCTTCACATCAACACCTGGCCAAGTGCCTTTGCAACATACAGAGAAAATGAAGACACCTTCAGTATCTGAAGTACTTACTATTGAATCAGGAAGGTAAACATTACGAATTTCTTGCAGACTTTTATTTTTGGGGGGTGGGAGGGGGGTCTTAACAATTGTCATTCTACTGAAAACAACGATGTAACAAATGCAATGCTGATAAGGACATTATTGAAACTGCCAGCAGGTTGATTTTCCACTTCATACTTTTCTTAGTTTGAGTTTGAAAAAAAAAATACCTTGAATTTCGGTTTCTCAGAAGCGGGGTGGGGTACCTCAACTGTGCCACCCGATGCATGGAAAAAAGGCATAAACTGAACTGTCATTGTTTTGGTTAGGCAAAAAGTTCCAGTATTCTGTGCTGGCTAACCCAATAATCACAGCTGTTTTTCTCCACTGTCTCAATACTTAGAGGACCAGTATTTGAAATTGTCTATATACCCCACATGCTTTCTTTATGCAGTTTCCCATTTATAGCTATTCCCATATGCAGTTCTTGCTAACACCCGCTTCCCATCTATCCACTTAGCTCCTGATAAATGGACATAGGACATATTTAATTTGAAAACAAAATACTGAGATAACAGAGTTGAAGTTTTTTTTTTGACACCTGGAATTTAATTAGAACTTTATTCATTAGGACTGGTGATATATCTTATTTGGGATTTAATTCACAATACTGTAAGTTCTTTTTAAATTTTCATTTTTTATTCTAGGGAATTAAATGATTTGTTGATTTTTACAAACCTTGTTTCTTTTTCTCTCTTTCCTGTTATAAAACTTTTGGAATTGGAAAGCTGTTTCTGTTTTGATGATTGCTCTGCATGCACTTTTAACTTTATTTTATCTACCTTCTTTTCAAGGTTGCCAAACAAAAGGAAAATATGGCTTTATTACAATGGTCCAAAGACATCATGAACCAGTTTTGGTTTTTGTGCAAGACTGCTAGCAGCTATAAACAATTCTTGGTGAGATGTCTGTCCTTGTATTTGAAAGATATATGTAAATGTTTGCTACTGTATGATATTTTTGTATGAAATCAAAGTTACAGTGCATAATCCTTATCTTCTGATTTCTTTTAATATATTTTATCTGTATATATATATATATACATCACCAAATCTAGGTATGTAGTCTATTAAAAGTAATTTATCTGAAAGGTCAGAGTAATGTGGAATACTGAAGGAACACTGATCCAAGCAAATCTGCAATCCTACTACATTAACCATTAGCCATATCTACGGTGTAGCTTTCGCTTGATGATATTAATCAAGTTGTCTTATAATCTATCAATATGGGGTCACCATGACAAAAGAGACCAGCTTTAGGCACTATAAGTATTGATTGTGGCATTCTTTCTGAATATCTGGAGGAGTGTCCTACATCACATTACCAATACACATGAGTGGATCCCCTCTCTCATGGTCAAGGCATTAATAAATGCCTACATGAACCTTTGTTGGAGAATGAAGAGCAGACAAAACCTTGGCTTGATCCCAAGAAGGACACCAAAGTGCTGAGAACTTTGGCACAGGTGCTCCTGGACCAAAGGTTCCTAAACAGAGTGGAGTATTACTTAAATTTCAGTTATGCCATTTCAGGATTGCAACAATTGCATGGTACTTAAAAGAAAAATGTTAAGACCGCTTTAAATGTTTTTATTCTCGATTTAAGAATAATTGACTGTATATATTTACCATTTGAAGATCTGAATAAGTTAGCATTCATGAGATGTGTGCACATGATACATATATAGTGATCCTCCTTCTCAAGTCTTTGGTAAGTTCAGGTATAATACATGCACATCAGGTATAAATAATTTCATGACACTCTATCAATAAACACTTCAGTAAAGATTTTATGTATGCAAAATTTACCAACAGTAATGATTATTTAATAACTGTATTAATCTGTTAATAGATTACAAATGACACATGTTACAAGATACATGTTTTCGATAATTGCAGAAGCATTGCTGAGCTTGAAGTTTTTCATCAGCAGATCCTGATGTACTGTGCCCAGAGATTTTCAGACATCCCTCCTGTGTAGAGGATTAGGAATGAGCTAGCTGCTTTGGATCACAATATCCATAATGGCAGAGGTGTAATGAGAAACAAAGAAGGGGAGATAGTGTAAGTTTGTTTCACTACAGGAAATTATAAATAATTTTATATATTGATTGTACATTATGATCCCAGCTTGGACATCAAGCCAGTAGAATATTATTCATATTACTGTACATGTCATGAAAACTTTGTATTAGATACAAGTCATTTTGTAACAAGTGGCACACATTTTTTTTATATTTGTGGTAAGGAATCTTAAAATTTTCATGCATACAGATCTTGTAATTAGTATTGCTATCATTCTAATGAATATTTATTTTGATTTGAGCAATGCAAGTCTAATAATTAGATCCAGTGATAGGTATAGCACTTTCCCAGGGGACTGACACACTTTATTAACGATATATGGGGGTTCATGGAATTTTCTCAGGAGGTTTGGGGAAGATGCTGTCATCATGATGATTACTAGCTAATACCTCTTCATGAAAATATGTTGCCTTCTGAAGGAATGGGCAAAAATGCATCCTGTCTCACATAGTAGTACTTGGTAGATAGAACAAATAAGAACAAAAACAACCCCTGAACAACACCTTCTTGGGAACTGGTCATGAGGCTCTAATATTGGGTGAAAAGTTAATATGGGTTAGCATGGGGATGCTTGTCACACAAGTTAAAAAAAATAAAATTTTCTTTAAAACAGGTATCATCGATGTTACAACAAAAAAGCGGCAGATTGTCCGTCTACCCTTGCAAGGAAAAGAAAACATATCCCCACATCAGGGAGCTTATACAGAAAGCCCTCATCTGTTGACTTGAGGGCAAGCAGGGTATGAGGAGGAGAAGAGAACTAAAGGAAGATGATCCCAGGAGAATTTGTAGAAACCTGGCACCTCAAGAACCACTATCAACTCTAGTTTTGGTGAAGGAGAAGATCTCTCGATTTTAGTTATGTAAAATATGAAACAGTGTCTGATATATGGAGGTGTCTGCTAAGGCAGGTTACACTTTATATAATATTCTGTAAATATCAGTAGTTGAAAACAATGTATAATACTGCATGTACAGTTGCTGAAAACATTTTGTATTGATTATAATTTATTTATGACCTTCTTGCCCACATTGCTTATAGGCAAAAATAGACTGATGTTTTAAAGAAATCTGAATGAAAGCATTATTGTTTGATGCAATATGATGTGCAGATACAACAAAACAAAGAATGAAGTCAACTGTATTCATTTATATACAATTCGTACATGCAAGAAAGCGTTTAAGTTCATGCAAGCCTAGAGGGGATGAAGCCAGTGTATTGTCCATCCATATATTTATCATATATATTCTAAAACAGCCAGAGGGAATTACACGTCTCTGTCCAGACCCAACCTTCCATGTTGCTGTAGTATGAACTGCCTATAGGCAGCATGTCTGTTGGTGCTCATCAAGTCAACTTCATCGTTGAGGACACGAACATCCCATCTGTGCATCATGGCCAAGGCAAGAACAGCCGCATCAAGGATTAGAACCTGAAAATCCTGAAAAATTATTTCAATTTGTAATATGCTATTTCTAAAATGTAAAAAAAAAAAATATATTTTAAAAATTAATAGGAACATGCACTTATTCAAATGTTATTCATCTTCCATCAGCAAATTCCACTGTAAAATATACATAGATCAAAACTGCACGTTTTTTATTTTGACATGAGCAGCGAGAGTTCCGCCACAACTAGAACAGATATTAAGTGTAGTTTTATGTTAAGATGGACAGCTCAAAGTTTTTGGGGAGTATTTTTAGAAGTCAGAGACTCCTGCATTGGGATCAAATAGGAATGAATGATTGCAGATGAAGATAATATTTACATGAGAATTTTATCCTTGTATTATCATCAGCTTAGATTTGTTAAGCATAGTGAGGTACCCACATTGAAACCAGGTAATGAAAAGAATCTACTCGATGAGTATCAATTGTAAAAAAAAAATGTCCTTATCACTTGCGTATGTATGCATGTCTGCTTTTGGATGGCTTACTATTTTAAAATTCATTCACAGTGGTTGCAAAGAAATAATCTAAGCATATGTCTCATTTGGTAAGCAGTCTAGCTAAAAGTCTTGAAACTTCTTACATTAAATAAACTCTTAAGCATACAGTGGCGTAGCTTGGGAGGGCATGTTTTGTCCCCGGGCGCTAAGTACCATCGCTACGCCACTGTAAGCATATTAAGAATAATGCATTAAGAGACAGTATGCATGATAAACAAAAGTTGATATATTCATTACCGGCAAAAGTGATTGCTGAGCTGTCTCTCACAACACCTATTCCAGGTCTGTGGGCATCTCCTACATTTTCCACACACCGTTCTGGTAATCCTGTGTTGGGAGTTGGGTGATAACCACCACACTGCCTTGAACCTGGCTCCAATATTTTAAAGACAAGGCTGGGGTGGAACTGCAACACCTGTATGAACAGTTTCCTCAGCCGGTCTAGCTCCACACTTAGATCTCCTGGAATTTGTTTAAAAGATTAAGCATACTGAATCCCTTTATGTATGTGGTACAAACAGCTTGAAAGCTAAAATCATGATAACATGGAAATTTCAACATTTACAACAATCATGTATTTACATCAATTATCAATCTTTGCAATTCCACCTTGGAAATTGCTGTTGCTGTTGTTGTTGTTGTTGTTGAAGGGTTTAACGCCATTTTTTAGCATATGATAGGCTATACATGGCAGCCAGTATTAATGGTGGAGGAAGAACCCGGGAAAACCCCGGAAAGAAACACCGACCCACGAGAAGCTACTGGCAAGCTTTCTCACATACCCACATTGGCCGATCACCTTGGAAATGGAAGTCATTGCAAATGTTGTATTGTAAGAGTAACTACCAAAAGTTTTAATTCTGTGTGTAAATGGATGTAGTATTTTGATACTATCGGTACAAAGTGCAAGTTACACATTTATAGGCAGCTGCTACACATATCCTTTATACAGAAAGAGGTTTTCTGTAATGTAGCCCACATACCTGTCAAGTTATTCATACCTTTGTGATATATATTTTGTACATAAAAATTGTTATCTTATCATTTTATCTTCAACTCTGGTTTTATATCGCTGGTCGATACGAAACCTTTTACCACTTTTAAATGATTTTAGATATAACCTTTTGTATGGCACTAAATAGCCTAACAGTGTTGGCGCGCTGTAAAATTTCAATCAAACAAACAAACAAACATAAAAATTGTAAGCTTTAGCAATAACATGTTCAAGGAATACATAAAAGTTATTGAAAGAATTAAAGACGTTTCAAAATTGCCATTGCATAAAGTAAAATTTTTATTGCAGAAATCATTTGCAGTAATCACCAGTTCAAAGGTGGAAAAACTGAATGCCAAGCAGACTGGGCAATTAAAATTCTTACCCAAAATGTTAGATCAAATATGGAAAAAAAATTTCTGTTTCTTGCAAACCTTCATGTCAGTCTAAATTCTGGACAAATAAAACATTGTAGGATTATTAAGTCCTTATGTTTATCATGATAGTGCATATATGGTATTATCTTAACATATTTTGGGGCTTTAGAAATACACCTTAAGGCATGCATTATATTTAAAACAGAAGAATAAAAGTATAGTATTTATTTTACAAGACTAAAATGGATATATATTTTGTACAGGTCTAACTTTTTAAAAAAATGCAATCTAGTCAGGTATAATCGCTAAACTCCTGAGTAAGATTGCATAGACTTTTTGTTACCATTTTGTATTTTTTTAAAATAAAAATAATAAATTTATTACTTAATTTGGAACAAGAGCAAGTTGACTGTAACAGTATTAAATATTTGCATGCCACTAGTGTAGATCACTTCTACCTATATATGAAATGATGTTAGCTAGTTTATATTTTTATTGCCACAGGAATTTAAAATTGTACCACAAGTATTATTTACATCACTCTATATATTTTGCTACATATGGTTGCTTGAACTCCTAAACCAATAGCCTTATATCATTAAGTACAGTGACTGATAAAAAAAAAAATATAATAATAATGACTTTATTTAAAGATCGTAACACAATTAGCTTAAGAACGAATCTACCTTGAGGCCCTCATAGAAAGGAATTTATCTATTTTAACTGCATCTCTGAAGCCACTGTATATATTGAGTTTGGAAGAAGGAAATAGAGTTGGCATTTCTAATGTCAACTGGAATACTATTCGAGAGCAAAGTTTCAGAGTACTGGAAACTTTTTTTGAATAATTCCTTACTTGGTTTGGGAATTTTTATGCTGTTTGGTAGACATGGATTGCAGGTGGGGAGTATTACCAGGTAGCCTATACTGGAATAGTGATTGTAAATATTCAGGAGCACTATTATAGGATATCCTGTACATTAATTTGGCTTTTCTCAACCGGATTCAGTCTTTAATAGGTAATATTTTTAATTACCAGCTAAATTTTCCTTGCTTTCTTTCTGGATTGATATTAGCCTGAATGCTATTTGAAGATGTGCTAGTGTTGCTATGTTTTTATCATTTGAATTACCCCACACTGTATTATAGTAGTCTAAATAGGGTTGTATGCAACTGTTGTAAAATAGTTTTCTGCACCTTTTAGGGAGTAAATGTCTTATCCTACTGAGAAGCCATAACCTTGAATTAACTTTTTTACTGATATGTTTGATATGTTGAATCCATGATAGATTATTATCTACCAAAACACCAAGTAGTCTATCATGACAGACCATTTGCAAATTTTTACCCTTCCATATCAGGCATAGTTCATCACTACCAAGATTTGTTCTTTTTTGTCGTGTTGAGATAAGTAATATTTTAGTTTTACCAGTATTTACCACCATGCCATTGCATGTGCACCAGTTGTCCAGTTTGTTCAGGGCATCCTGTAAAGAAATTTCTAGTTCGTGCATTGTGTTTTGAATGTCTGACAATGTTGTGTCATCTGCATAGAGATCTGTAGATGAAATTGAGTCCCTTAGTAAAATGTGGTAGGCTATTAATAAATAATATCAACAGTAATGGATCTAGAATTGAACCTTGTGGTACTCCATATCTGATTGTTCCAGGTTCAGACAGAACATTTTTTATGTAATCATGTTGTGTTCTCTCACTTCAATATGAAGTAAACCATCTAACTGTGCTTTCATCACATTGATAGATTTTCAGTTTCTTCAAAAGGATTTCATGATCCACCATGTCAAAAACTTTCTGATAAGTTTTGGTAGTATTGAAATTAGCTGGTAGTTATCAGCATCATTCCTAGAACCAGATTTGTGCATAGGCATTACCTTTGCAGTTTTCCATATTTTGGGGGACAGATGAAGTTGCAATACTTAAATTGATTATGAATGTTATACTATCTAACATAGCCGAGGCAGAATTTTTAATGAGTGGTGGACCAATTTGATCAAGTCCTGTAGCTTTCTTGGTATCAAATTTACTGAGACATTTTTTAACAAAGATTTTTTGATACTGGTGGGATAGAGAAACATACCTCCTTAGCGATTTTGCTGCTGCAGAACTTTTTTAGTTCATTAAAGTTCTTTTCTATCACTTGTTCTTTTGACTTTGTGGTAATGTGTGTGAAAAAATCATTGAAAACATTTGCAATGTCATTGTTATCAGTGACTTTGGTGTCATTTACCAGAAGTGAGTGAATTTTATTTGTCTGATCTTTGTGTGTTACCCCCAATGAGTTCATTGAAGACTTTCCAAATGAAGTTTCTGTAGCTCTTTTTGTTTTCAAGCATTGATTGATAATACATTTTTTTTATAGCCTTTTTAATCATACTTGTTATTTTATCTGTCCATACTTTATATTGTGCATGGCTTCCCATAGCCTTGAATTGGTCTTGTGTATTCATAGTATCTAGGATTTCAGTAGTAAATCAATTAGGTTGGATTTCATACTTTACTCCATGTACTTTCAGTTGTGCATGCTTAGGGACTACATCCATAAATAAGTCAGTCCACGCCCTCAGAGCTTCATCTATGTCATCAAAATTTTGGATTATATTCCATGGAACTTTATATAGGTCATTGAGAAATTGTTCTTTGCTACAATTTTGAAATGATCTGTAAGTGATAGTTTTGTGTGTATTTTTCTGTTTCTCTTGCATTTAACTTTTCTTGTCAAAAAGTAGGATAGTGGTCTCAAGGACCAACATTTGGTACATTAATGTAAACCACATTGTCTGGTAGGTTGGTATAAATGTGATCAATAAGAGTGCTTGATATTTCCGTTGCCCTTGTGGGCTCATTTACCAGCTGGACTAGGCCTGATGATTCAATAAATTCCATCCAGTTACTCCTTATTTGAGCATTGAGTAGGTCCTTATTTACACTGCCAAGTATATGTGTTTCTTTCTCCTGTGCAAGAGCATTCTCTATTTGTTTCATAAATTATCATTTCAAATTGCTTTGGAGGAAGGTGGCCTATAAATGAAACCAACTAGGAATGGTCTTGCATTATTTTGAGAAATTTCCCCCAAATACTCTCAATTTCATGTGACTCCAAGTCAGGTCACCTTTCTGCATTTACATCTTCCCTAATGTATACAAGACCTCCCCCTGCTGTCTCTCTGTCCCTGCGTAATGGTTTATTGTAGCCTTAACAGTGAAATAGATTATCATTGTGGTTAGCATTTAATTTGGTTTCAGTGAGTCCTAAAACATGTACATTATTTACCTTGGAAGACAACATTAACTGAATCTGGTCTATTTTCCCCACTATACCTTGTACATTTAAGTGACCTATGTTAAAACCTTTTGTATTTAGTTTCATATCAATTATATGTATGTCATCATGCAATGGGGTGCTCTGTGAGATTGTCTCCATACTACTTTTATCATTTTGGTATTATATAAGGTGGCCATATAAATGAGGTGGCCTCTGTATTTTCTATGGTATCTGTGCATGGTCTTCCTTTATCAAATGATATTGTGGTGGGGTGGTGAGTAGCAACAAAAAGTAAAGCAGTTGAAACATACCTTGTTTGGTAAAATAAATAATCCTACAAGTATGTATTTTCTAAGTTGTGCAAAACACTACTGACTTGTAGATATTAGTCTTTGCCAAGTACCAAATATTTTTCAATATGTATCAATACTTGTTTTGCAACATATAAATAAACAGTTACCCTCATTCTTGTCTGCCTTGTTTGAACTATGTGTAGAGCTTGGTCAGCTCTGTTTTCAGGCTGCACAGCAAGTCTTCCTCCTCTTCTCCCTCTGATTCTTGCTCCACGCCTCATCCTTCCTCTCCTTCTTAAATGTCGCTCTGGACTTGAGCTTGAAAGTGAGCTGATTTCAGTCAGGGTAATAACAGTTTTTACATCTGAGTTTATCATTGACTGTGTATCTTCTCTATTACATATTATAATTGCTACTGTGGTCCAGTTGTCTCTCTAATGACTTTTAATATGTAAAAGTATTTCATAATTTGACAACTAATGTATTCATGATTACTTATCAAACTTTATAGGAATATAGTGCTAATTGACAATCAGAAATTAATACATGCCAGGTTGTGATTTGATGGAAGTCTTCTGGGCTGGATCTGATCAAGTGTTGGATGGAGGTGGGGTGGGGTCCAAAATTTAAAAAGGGTCACTACTTTCCTCGAATGGGTACCAAAGCAAAGTCTCAGTGTCTATTTACTCAGTGTGCGTAATACCTAATAAACATGCGCAAGAATAAAACGGTGGTCAAACTTCAAGTGACAAGTGACTGTAAGTTTGTGTGTGTGTACTTTTTATGATCTGGCCCTGAGTTTTGGACCTGGATTCCATACTCCAATCGCAGATTTAAATAAAACTGTTATTTAAAACCTTGTGTATGTAAAGTATTAAGTTGGAGAAGCAGAACACAAATTCTTTTCCGCTTTGTTTGAAACGCCAGGAAGACGAGTGTTAGGGGTCCACTAGTGACGATATGGTTAGAATTTATAAATTGATTAATGAAATTACTAAGTTTTGAGCATTTTTAAATATCCTAGATGCTTTTCGTTTATAAAATTGAGTGTTGGGGACGTGAGGGAGTGCGAATACTATGCAAGAAATCGAGTACCTGTGGGTTTTTGCAATGAGTTGTTTTCACGTGACGTCACAAAACGTGTGTACTTCCATATCCGCCATTTTGATTCTCTAGCCACGCAAACCGGTACCTTACAACATTGTTCTTCCCACATAATCATGAAGGCACGTTTCATTTTGTACGCAGGGATATAATAATTCATCACATTCTGTTGTGAATGTCAACTGCACGAGACCAAATGCGTGACTTTTCCTCTTTTTTCTTCAAATAAAACATAAAAGTTTCAACTATCTTTATTATTCTTTCATAAACAAGTAGATCCATCAATAAACCGTCGAATAAACAAATGGATACACAAACAAGTAGAAACATGTAATGATTCTCAATTTACATGGGCTGAAGTCAATCATTTGGTTAGAGTTGAAGTTAAAAAGCCAATCGTTACTATATAATTTCATATTTCTAAAAGCATTTCAAGAATAATCGGTTTTGACATTCGGTACAAAGTCATGTTCCGTTTGGCAAATGTTTCGTTTTAATACACTAAAGATGAAACTTCTCTGAATGGTTATCGTTTACATTCAATATCATCCTACGTCCATCATATCCACAATAAATACAATATTTGATCTTACTTATTAAAATCGGCTTGTCAGCTGTCTTTGGCACAATGCACATGTTTTCGCGAAAAGTATTTGTTCATAAAAGTTCTGGCATAAAACACATGCTATGAAAGTTTATTTCCGTAACTGTTATTGTATCCCGAAGATCATTTTCCGGAAATACTCTTTCGAGGTGACAAGCTTAGGGACATCATACGAAATATTTTTAAAAAAAGACAATATTGTCTGTTTGTATAAAAAAAATAAAAAAATAACTGCATTTCTATTTGATAGCAATATGCACGATGACGGTTAAACTTGACTTTTCTGTCTTTCGATATAAGCCAGGGAACTTAGCTTTATTTTTATTTTCGTGCTATAAGGGCACATAATTTCAAGTATAATCTATGTATCCTTATCGACAATTAAATCAGATTATTTATTATCTTGAATATACGTGATGACTCGTGTTGATAAAGGTTTGTTAGGGAGTCAAAATGGCGGCGCAAGGTACGCTTGCGTTGCATTGTGGGTATTTGCGTACACAATAGTGACGTCTGTGAAAACAACCCATACTGTACAAAACACGTCGATTTAAATCATTCTCGTACCACAAAACTTTTAAATATAACTATAAAAGTAGTTCTACATACATTTCAATGTTTCCTCTCAAAATTAAAATTAGAAAAGAAAAGGATAAGGAGAAAAGAACGAGATCAGAAGAAGATCGTACTCACCAATGTTGACATTTTGCGCGGTCTTGTAGCGTGCTTGTGTTTTACGTCATCGATTTCAGTGTTTACAATATGGCATAAAATTATGCAAATTTCGGTCACCGGAATTATGTATGTTATTCGTTCGGGATCTCATGATCACTGCCTAGCGGGATTTCAATATGGAGACGATAGATTCGTTACTCTACGTACGAAGATTTCAGAGAGCTTGTATTTCATAATGAGAACCTCTATGTATCTCATATTACCCAATAACTGCTTTTTAAATAGTATTTAATCAGTTGATACATAAATGTCCCAACATTTTTGCAAGAAAATTCACCCTCAGCTGCATTTATGTGCCTTCAACAATCAGCCATTTGATTCATATTTCACTAATGTACTCAGTTAATCGAAACCAGTTGTATGGTTATTTGTTGTGTTTCTTGTCCTAAGCTATCTCAAGTGAGATGTACGTATTGGAACAGACACAAGTGTGTTGCTTCCAAGACTTTATTTCTAAGAGTACCTCATATAGGCAATCCACACAGCGGGTCCCTAACAGCGCATGCGTATATAAGTTGGAGAAAGATGTACACATGATGTAGATTGTATAGTCCATTTCAATAATACAACATTTCCCTTGTTTTCCTTGTCATTTTGTGTATTCCGTTCACTATTACCACTCCCGTTATAATCAAATCCCTGGTCACTGTTCGATATATTATGCACAGTTTTGGCTCTGCACATTTTTGCAAAATGATTAAGTTTGCCACATTCTCTGCAAGTCATACCTCTAGCTGGACACTGCGAGTTGTTCGACTGGTGAGTCCTGTTTCCACAATTCACACATGGTTTGTGTGTTGTGAACTGCTTGGGCCTTGCACTATTGTGATGTTGGGTCTGATGTGTCTGCGTTGACTTCAGGCATTGTTGCCAGTGTCATCCCCTGGGTTTGTTCCCACCGCATGTCTGCACTCTATGTTTACTTTTATCGACAGCGTCTGCATCCTTGTTTGTCGTGCCGTTTGAAATCGACGTCGATTTCAGTTGTTGCTGACAATATTCAACGTTTTGAACGATCTGGATAGCTTTGTCTAATGTCAACTTGTCTCCTTCAATAATCATTTTCTCTCGGACTCTCGGACTGTTCGTCACAAATACAATTCTATCCCTTATCATATCACCGGCATCATGAAAGTTGCATTCTCTGGCTTTCAGTCTTAGCCGTGTGACGTAGGAATCAATTGATTCCGCCCATTGTACTTCGGTATTGAAACGATACCGTGCAAATATGGGGTTTAACATTGGTTGCACGTGCGCCTTGAAACGGTCATAGAATGTTTGGAGCTTATTAGCGTCTTCATTTGAAATACCAGTCCACGTTTGGTAGATGTCACTCCCTTTTCTCCCAACCCACAACAAAAGGTATGACACCTTATCAGCTTCTGTTTTTTCTTTAAGCGGTCCATTAAATATCAAAGTGATACGTAGTTTAAACTTTTCCCACTGTTCCGGCAAGTTCGTAGCCTCCCAGTCCATGATTGGTGGCGGAATACCGCTTAAATCCATGGTTGATTTTTTTCAAATCTTAACTAATGCACACACATCTACTTTATGCGCAACTCCAAGTTAATGCATGAATCCAACTTAATGCACCAACCTCACATCTGACACCATGTTGTGTTTCCTGTCATAAACTATCTCAAGTGAGATGTATGTATTGGAACAGACACAAGTGTGTTGCTTCCAAGACTTTATTTCTAAGAGTAACTCATATAGGCAATCCACACAGCGGGTCCCTAACAGCGCATGCGTATATAAATTGGAGAGAGCCGTACACATGATGTAGATTGTATAGTCTATTTCAATAATGCAACATTATTCAGCCATGATAAAAACTCTGATTATGCGGATTAAGAAACCAAGACGTTTGCTCCTCCATGCATGATTATTGATGCAATGTGTGCTCATCCATGCATGATTATTGATGCAGTGTGTGGTCATCCATGCATGATTACTGATGCAATGTGTGCTCATCCATGCATGATTATTGATGCAATGTGTGCTCAGCAGTAGGTGTAGCAATAAATAAGACCAGTATTTGAAGTGGAGTCTATAAAATTACTGTCGACATAAAAATAATATCGACGAAACGGTGGCGCTGAAATGAGTTCGACGAAAGGAAAATCAGCCTAATGACTGTCGACGAAATAATTTTCGACAAAATGAATTCGATGATATGATTGTCAACGAAATGATTATCGACGAAAAGAACGGTGACCACAATACTGCGTCAGTTTCAACTGACTTCGCATGGCGGAATGCAACGCAGGGAGAATCCAAAGCAGGCAACTTGACTAAGTACCTTAGTAATTATGTGTGATACTTGAGGGGCTTACGGGATTAGCCATATGGCTATGAAGTGATGTTAATCCCGTAATTAACAGCTCCGATATTGAAAGATAAACTCCACCCACTTATTGTTGCTCCGGTTCACAAGCTTAGTGAAAATGGCAGATCCAGTAGCATCAGCAACATGTTGATTGGAAAATATTTTTGTCAATATTTCTGAAACTTTCCTACCTGATTGCAAGATTCGTTCAGATCGTGCATTAAAGAAAGGCTTGAACTACTTACACATAAAGATATATTCATGAAATTAGGATTTGTGATGGTGAAAATCATGTCAAAGTTGCAGCATGTTGCTGGCGATCTGTGAGGAGGAACGAACATCCTGACAAACGCCAAGAAGACGTTCAGAACCGGCCTTAGCAGACGCAAGTCCCGATCATTTTGCCTGGGCTCCCTGAATTTACTTGCTGGGCCCCCTGTGAGCACCGCATTTGGAAATAAACTTTTAAATAAGTTTGATATAATATTGAACTTAAAATTTTCTTCCATCGCTTTAACATTACTTTCTCTCTATTGATATATTTTTTTAAAATTACTAACTCGCGGAGGCCCCTGTGAGCGCGGGTCCCGATTCGCCAAATCGGTCAAATCGGTCTAAGGCCGGTCCTGAAGACATTTTGCTAGAAGAGGACAAAGTAACAAAATCATTCTGTTCTTGCAAAGGTAGACATACTTACTGATTATCAGAATTTCTAACACAGCTTCAGTAATTTGTTAAAAATTTAAAATAAAGCTTTCGTTATATATTTGCATCCGTTAAATTTATGTTGTACATATATAATTGTCATATAAGAATAAAATAATTACTTTTTTTTAACTACGTTTAATAATTTAATTATGTTTAGGAAAACAAATATTAAACTTACAACGAACAAACGAACAATTTATACAAAGTTGCCTGAGTGACTGAAGGGAATATTTTACGTTCTTTACGACGCGTTAACATGTATCCACAGTTGGACGGATAAAACATTTCATAAGGGTATCATTGATAAATTAGTAAATATAAATTGTATTAGATCCATGTAAAACGATCATTTATCATAATCTCTTACAAAGGAAAGAAATAATAACGGCCCGTCGAAATAAGCCATTTCAGACAAGTTGACAGGGGATATATTTGTATCGGCTTTTACCTTTGTTCGGTAATTAGTGTGCCTCGTTTAATCATACTTCATTGACGTCATAGTATTTTGCAGGTGTTATAAAATCACTAACTTGTAAGAAATCAGTTTTATTTGAAGATAGCATGCAAAAACTGCCAATAAATGACACATAGCTTGCTGTTATTTATAGTCTCAAGCCTAATAAAGATAAGAAATATTTCATTAGTTTCACCTCTTTATAAAGTTAAAGTATTGTTTATAGAAAACCATTCCATAATAATAATTGTATTCAAAATAATTAAATTTAAAACTTTGAAATAATTGACGTTAAAATCCAATTGTTCAATTATAGATATGAATAGGTTGAGGGCCAATCCAGAATTTAAAATATAGGGTGGCGTTTTAAAATTTGACACCAGTTACAAGTAAATTCTCAGTTTTGAAAATGTTAACAAAATCAGCACTAATAAAGCATGATGCAGGATTCCAATATTCCAAATGAAATTCTTAATAAAGAAAGGTAATAAATAGACAAAAATAAACAACACCTATGCGCTCATTATCTTTATTGCATGTAATATTAAGGCTCAAAATAATTGACAGAATTCGAACATAGGCATACAGTTAATTAGCATAAAATTGTATTGAATATTTTCCCTAGCATAACAAATGATAAAATTACTTAAAATCAGTTTTGTTCATTTATATATTGTTATGTATATTTAATTTAATTGTTTGTTTGTTAGTTTTAATTTTTCTTTAAAATTCCATTACATGCTATTGTAATGCAACATTGTTCACTGGATTTGACATTGTCCAGAACTGATTTTTTAAAATAATAGAAACATTGTATTTAGTTCTTGACCGTGTTCCAAAATCAGTGACAGTTTTGGTAAACAACTTTTTTTAAAAAAATTTTATTTATTTTTTTTATTTTTTTATTTTTTTAATTTTTTTTTTATCTTTCTCAGAGTAAGGATCATTAAGTTGAGTCAAGGTCACACCTGGACTACGTGACAAGTGGAGTATATCAATTTGATAAAAACAGCTCGACTCGAACTCAGTTTCATTCAGGACTTTTTACTACTAGGACTTCTATTTTTAATTCTTGAATTATTTTTGTATTTAATTCGTAAAACCGTAAGTTCTTTTTTCTTATTTTTCACTTTGTATTCTAGGGAAATAAATTATTTGTTAAATTTTACAAAGCTTGTTGTCTTCACTCTTTTTTGTTACTTATTTCAAGAGCATAGACTCGTAACAATATGAAATATGATTAAAAATAATGTACCATTTATAACGCAGACACTTTTCCATGTTTCTGTTTGGTTTTGGGAAATTAAAAAAAAATTTCTTCTTGAATCATTTTATTATAACGACACTCTCCATCTATTGAGCCCCAAGCACAACGGCGAACCATTTTTCTGATAAATATTTCAAATTCCTTTGCGATGTGATAAGATAGTAATCAAGCGTGACTTAATGGTTGTGAGCAAATGTGGTGGATAGCAATGTGTAACTACGCAGTGAATTCGAGGACTATGTTTGATTGGTCAATGTGCCCAGTTTGATTGACAGGTCGGAGCTGTTCGTTACAGCATATGGGGGGGGGGTGCGAGGGGGCGATCTGCCCCGGGTGACAGCCAGAAGAGGGGTTGCCATCGGGAGAGTTGAAATATCAGTACAAGTTTTCAAATTAAATGAAAAATTCGCCAAAGTAAAATTTATTTCCAATTTGCTTATGACAGCACTGTACTGTTTAAAAATCTACTTGCAAACATGATGTATTTTTCTGTGTCTTTACATTTTGAAATTATTTGTGGGGTGGCAAAGGAAGGATCCGCCCTGGGTGCCAAATACTTTAGGTACACCTCTGTCCATAGGTTTAAAAAGTGGGGTCTATGGGAAATGTGTTAACTGGAAAATTGTAACAGACCTAAAATTGTATACTGGTCAAATGGAAATCGCATGTTAAGATTGTTTTAAGGTTTAACATACGGGAAGCAGATAAGGGTCTATGGGAATTGTAATATTATTTCCTTTTATTACTATCCAAGCGAGATCCCTACTAAACAGCACTTGCTTTTTGATTAAAATCCAACACATATCCCTGCTATAAAACACTTGCTTTTTATTACGATCCGACACAGATTCCTACTGTAAGCTTCAGTGTTTTTATTACAACACTCAAACGAAAAGGGTACGAGTTTGTATACACACATTATACCCTGATACATACGTACTATACTATCATATAAGCGGGCGAGAGCAAGAGCATCTTTTCGAAAAAGAGGAGAATGTTGAATTTGCTTTTATGCTGATTTCAAAACGGATTTTATTCAGCTGATAGAGAAAGACAATGGAATTCTTTATTAGAAAGGTTTTATATCAGTCGTTAAGGTCTTTTGAAGTGAAATGATTAAATATTTTGATTGTGTATTTGGTGTAGGGTTGGGATGTATGCTAGCCCGCGTCTCTTCTTTTCTTTCTACAGTACTTGCTAACGATTATTATGAAAAGATGAAAATGGTAGTTTTGTTGAAAAATTTATAAACACTATTGTGTTATTTTCTGCTAATTATGTTGTGTATGTTTCCGGCACCGATTTACAATTACAAAAATAAATAACGCTCTCGAGCTTTTCTTCAAATACTGATGTTTTATGGCATCGTCTTTTAAGAACGCTGGCGAGGTTCATGAAAATGACAAGTGAATTTGATCAGTGCATCAATTAATGTTACAACGTATTGTAGCTACTTGGTGGTTGTTTTTTCGGGAAGATTATTTAAGTCAAAAACAACGTAATTACATGATAAATGGATGAGAATGCATGGCTGTCCGTCACCACTAGTAGCATATGTTACCGGATACACGTTTCGTGCCCGTTCCTCTCTGTGCTTGTGTAATTTATGCTAATAAGAAGCTATAATTAATTAAAAGATTTCATGCAAAAATTTTTAAAATTGCATCTGTTAGAAACTAAAATGAGAAACGGAACTAAACTTTAATCGTGGCTATAATACCAGTTTGATTACGAGTCAAAGGAAGAAGCACCGTCTGGTCGTATGTAACTATGTGGAAGTGCATATATGCTATCCACAAATTATTTCTTAATTTTGGAACAACTTAATACAACTTTATTTAACCTATTGTAGTATATCAAGTTATAAAGTGAATTTATCTGAAATGAATATATCTCTTTGTAGTTTATAGTTTGGTTAAATAAAGAATATGTGTACATTTGCATTTTTAGATTTGTTTAATTTAATTATTATACACATGCATAATTTCTTTTCATCTTTGTCGTCTCTATACGTTTACTTCTAAGACCACAAAATTCTTGTTTTGATAAAACAATTAATCTGTAAAGTCTTGGTACGATTTTATTCACTTGAGGAACACTCAGTTCTGTCTAACTATTTATTCACTTGAGGAACACTCAATTCTGTCAAACTTTTTATTCACTTGAGGAACACTCAATTCTGTCAAACTTTTTATTCACTTGAGGAACACTCAATTGTGTCAAATTTTTTATTCACTTGAGGAACACTCAATTCTGTCAAATTTTTTATTCACTTGAGGAACACTCAATTCTGTCAAATTTTTTATTCACTTGAGGAACACTCAATTCTGTCAAATTTTTTATTCACTTGAGGAACACTCAATTCTGTCAAATTTTTTATTCACTTGAGGAACACTCAATTCTGTCAAATTTTTTATTCACTTGAGGAACACTCAATTCTGTCAAACTTTTTATTCATTTGAGGAACACTCAATTCTGTCAAACTATTTATTCACTTGAGGAACACTCAATTCTGTCAAACTTTATATTCACTTGAGGAACACTCAATTCTGTCAAACTTTTTATTCACTTGAGGAACACTCAATTCTATCAAACTTTTCATTCACTTGAGGAACACTCAGTTCTGTCAAACTTTTTATTCACTTGAGGAACACTCAATTCTGTCAAACTTTTGTGATAAATGAGACTCTTTAGGAGTTAGTTTCTCTGGTGCTAAGAATAACTTTTCAAATAATCACGCACATGTGTTGGTACTTGTAAATCTAGTTCTATTATTATTTAAAATTTTGCCAGGAATATGTGAAGACATGGCTGAATCATATAAATGTGTAGCGTCTGGTATATAACTAATGACCTTTACCTTGACGTATCATATTCATCGTTACGTCCGATACTACTGTCATTGTAATGCTCTATATTTTGCTTAGCATAACCCTATTTAGTGTCATGTTTATTCCTCCATTAATGACACATTAATTCTTCAAGAACATATTATAATATGTTAACAATTCCAGATTTACCATACTTTGTTTTAATTGGCCGCATGATCTAGTCCAGTTGAACTAATATAATTTAGTGGGTCTAATTTATAATTATTCATACATCCACGTCTAAATTGCTAAAAAAAAAATATGTCACACAACATCAAAACAACCTTTCATTACAAAGTAGTCATATGTCAAAAAGATAATTGAAATTGAAATGTTTTTGACATCTTTATCATACTGTTAATCCTCTTTGCTAATTCATGATCTACTGAGGATTGAATCGAATCTTTACATTGGTGGTAATTCGGTATTATTATGCCTTGAAATGCTTTCATGTATTCATATTGATACACGTCTACATAGTTTAGTTATAGTCCTATGACATTTTTAATTGCTTCATTAAATTTGTTATCGTTTAGATTTTTAGCAAATTGTTCTAGCAATCGAATTGCAAATCAGTAAGTATCTCCACATCTGACTGTTCTTTGTACTAAAATCATTTAGCTGTTTTTGAAATCTATCATCTATAAATCCTTACGAAACTTAATTTATACTTCATCTTTATTTGGGTCTTTTTTTAAAAAAATTCTTGTTCTGGATATATTTTTTGTAATAAAGTCATAATATTCAAGTTTAAAATCATATCCACTAAGTTACGAATTATATATATATATATATATATATATATATATATATATATATATATATATATATATATATATATATATATATAATGTGTGTGTGTGTGTGTGTGTGTGTGTGTGTGTGTGTGTGTGTGTGTGACATTTGTAATGTAAATTACATTCTAGAAGTTCAGAACTCTATATTTTTCAGTTAAGTGATCATGATCTATTGCTATCTAGTTGTTGTTAGCTTCGTAGGAATCCTTTAGCAGTCTTCTTTTCACAAATAATATTATATTGTATGAATTTAAAAATGCATCATATTATCGTTAATGAATATCATTTTACAAGTGTTTATTGATCTTAGCTTTTCATAAACAACTTACAAAATAAACTGCAAATAAAGGCGAAATATGTTAATACAGTCAGCTCCTCTGTAAAATATAGGCTTATAGTTTTTAAGAATTGATTTAATGTAAAGACATCCTTCTGATGACGTGTGTCTTTCTGTTCTTATTGTACGATATATTCTGATTTTGTGTACAACTGTTTATTATATCCGTAATTCTTTTGACGTCCAAACATAAAACAAACAAAAAAAATAAAAAATAAAAAAATAAAAAAATAAAAAAATACTTTAGTAACTGATTATTGCTGGGAATTTTAAAAACAGAACCCTTTTCAGGCATTATGTCTACCACGTTATTTTATTTTATTTCACGAGCTCTTATGTCCTTGTAGTGATACTTCAGAATAAATTTAATTCATTACCTTCGTGAGAAAGTGTTCTTATCGTAACGTTTGCACTCTTGTGTTGATATTTCTGACAAATACTTTATTCCACAATAAGTTCCAGTGTTCACATCAAATTGAATTAGCATATCAGTGTGAATGTCTCTTTCACTTTGTGCCATTCTAACCGACTTTAGAAGTTTTACTAGTGTTTGTTAGATCTTACACGATGTACTAAATACTAAATACTTACATAATGACTAAATGGAGTATCTAGTACAGCAATCATATATGAAACTTTACTTTCGATTTCAATATTCTTCATTTTATTTAAAGGCAATATTTTACGATAACATTCTATAAAACGTTGTGTACTAGATTCTCTCTAATATTTTGAGCTACTTTTTCCATAAATATGGTTTCATTTAGTTAGAAAATGAAAACAATTCTGTTTTGTTTTTCCTGCTAGGAAAATGAGTGTTCTGTCTCAGCTATCTCCGTGCATCATCTATGTTGGTAGTAATGTATGGGGGTCTTGAGTCTCCCTGCATGTGCCTGTATCTCTGCGGCGTTATGGTTTACTCTGTGGTGATGCGGTAATGTCCGTACGCGAGGGTGTGCGTGTGCTATCGGTAGAGTATCGTTTATCACGGAAGGGGCATAGTCCTTTTTATGGATGAGTACTGTGGATATTTTATGTTGATGTGAATGGAATGTTCTCATGGAGTAGTAGCGTAGATGGCCTTGTAGTGACTGTTTGTAGTGATCGATGGTGGCGATGTAACTGACGACAGATTTTTTGACGCCTTTGGCTTTTTTAATGACGGTATCATCATCGAGTGTGAAGCAGTACATTTTGGATCTAAGTTCTATGAATTCTGTAATTGGCATCCCATGAGTTTTATCTTTGAACATTCCAAGTTTCTTTTTATTATATTTACAGTGGAATGTGCTTGTTTCAGGATAATCGCTAAGATCGAAGAGTGTTCGGTACTGATAAAGATCTGCGTAGACGTCGTCTGTGTGAATTTCACGGATGAGTGAATGGTATTTGGTCATGAGTAGCACGACTTCGTCTCCGAAAAGTGGCGTTTGATGAAGTCATAATGAAACTCGAGCATGAGCATCTTGGAGAGATCGAGAACGGCTGCACCAAGGTAGTTGGGTTTATCCAGCTTGATATGTGTTTTTCTGGATTCTATCGCCACGAGTTCTTCTTCAAATATTTTAATGCTGGTAAAGAGTTCAAGTTGGGCTTTGCTCATCTTGATGACAGCATCCCAGGAGAGTCCTGGTGTTGAGAAAAAACATAGTGGATCGAGTTAGTAATAATCTATGCATGTATGCCTGAAACTTTCGAAGATATCCGTGAGTAGGAGTACATTCATTTTCAAGTACAGGTCACAATAATCTCCATTAATTTGGTAACCGAAGTCCTTCCATATCTTATTCGCGTATTGGTATGCCTCATCGGTAATTCCTGACCAGTGTAGATGGGAATAGAGGGCATCTTGAGAGGGCAACGAGGTTTCATCGAATTTCGACCACCTATCGATGTATTCGTAGAGATAATTTCCTTTTCATTGGAGTAGATCTGCACGAGCTCCAAATTCTTTTTCCAGGTGTGTGAACTTAGGACAGGTTCCAGCGTGTTCTTCCAGCGACGACTCCATACACTGGAGTATATCAATGAATCGAAAAGGTCCAATCGAGAACGACATGTACTTTTCAAAATTGTTGGGATTGCATTTGATTAGGCAGGAACCTCTGTTTCTCTCTACCTCGGCGAGAAGTGGTTTGACTCGCGAATGACCGAGATCTGCCACGATAACATGTCCATCGTATCCTCATAGATTATGTACGATCACCGGTAGAAAGTCTGGATTTTTGAAGCGTAGATTACAGTCAGCATGAGCATCTCCTCGGTCACATGGCAGTGGTCTCTGACTTTGTTATCATGCGGTTGAAAGTACTCTTAGAAGATGTGGCACTGTCGAGTTGATTGGTGCTGTCTCCATTGTGACGATGTGAGTGGAATCATCTTGGCTTGATTTTTCAGATGGTGTGGATGCGTTTGTACTCATTGACGAGTTGTTCGAAGAATCACACGATGCAATTCTCGCTTCGATGCTGTCGAGAGGGTGACGACAACCTATGATTGACGGAGCAGCAGGTATTGTAGCCGATTGCGCATGAGACATTCTTGTGTTCCACTTGAGTCAAAGAATGGTCTGGATCAGGAGATGGTCCTTGTACTTTTTTAAGGATCGCTTCCAAGTCAAAGACGATATAAAACGTGTGCGAGTATATTTTATAGTGATATTCGAACTGCAGCGTTTTCTCGCGTGGCATCTGAACGATTTGTAGTTCTTGACAGTATCAAGACGTGACGTGGGCATGTAATCGCTGAGTACGATGAAAGCATTGCAAGCAGCGATAGCAGAAAATCCATGATTTTTATGTTGTGTGTACTGTGATCGGTTTAATCGGCTGAAGTCTTTGATGCACACAAAATGATGTTGGTAATACAGTAAATTGATGCTGCGTTGTATGGCTATTTTGGAGATCTGCAAGGGATAGACGATGAATATAGGGATGATCGTAAATAAATCCTGTGTTGGCACCTCCGTATGCTTTTTCAGTGCGTTTGGGTATGTTGTCGTTGAAGGGCTTGCATATCGATTTTGGGTAGTTTTTTTCTCGATGTCAGCTCGTCGTGATCGACTCAAATCGTGATGAAGTCGAATGAGCTTGGAAGGTTTAGCTGTGTGTCCCGTGAGCGCCATGCACTTGTCTCGCAGTTACTTCATGTATTGCTGAGTGGTGATAATTTTTACGTCCCGTCAGCGCTTTGTACTCGTTGATCAGATTACGAGGTGCAGGATTTCCTCTGGGCATTGCCTTGAGGTCTTCTCTGACTCGTTAGATTAACTCGTGCAGAGAGGCATTCGATCTTGGACAGGGTACGTGGACTCAGTGTGTCGATTCAGCAATGCTCCTGAGACGACGAGCAATATCATATCGTAGAACAAAATCTTTTCCTGGATCAGCTTTACGCGACTCCATTGATACCAGTCAAGATTTTTGTTTATCCTTGCGATGATAGAGGTGTTATACATATGGTTCCGTCTATTGTTTCTATAATTGCTTGTTGTCTTTTTAGACTGACAAATTTTAATCTCGTTTATGTATATAGCAAATGCCTTTGCGTGGAACACGTAGGTGTGCGTGGTTAACTCAGGGCAGCACGAAAAAGTGCAACAAGGCATGCTTGAGAGAGTATTGCGCGCAGCATAATGCTCTCATCGCAGAGGGAAGTCCAGCGCTGAAACCTTGCCTTGATTACCAGGAAGGTGTTCGAGGTAAGTTCCAAGTGCGGAGGTCGAAACATCAGAGGGATTAAATATTACTACGAAAAATTGAGAACTACCCAGCGACTCCAGATACATTCAGCAGTGCTCGACGTGTTTCTGGCGAAGATTAAGCATGGCGCAGGAGTCTCCGACGTCAGAAACGACGTGGAAAGTTCATCCCGTGTTTACGAAGCTAACACGGAGGGAGAGGTGCGTAGCGTGCGCACTAAGATCAGACACGTGTTGCGATTCAGCACTACCGGATACTCTATCGTGCATTTGTACGTCAGTGGAATCAGGGCCATGATGTACCGTCATCGCTTTGTGTTTGAAGCTTACCGAGAAGTCGTCTCCATCGATACTCTATTCGTTCATTTCAACGGAGATAAATCTGATAATAGGTGGGCAATTTGGAGATAAGGCCTGAAGGATAGCAAAAAAAAAATATTTTTGTGTTCAGTACTGAAACAAGTTGCTTTTTTATGTCACGATGCATGCTGTGAGAGCGAGTGCCATGCTAATGCCCATGGAGTTTAAGATACTTTTAAGATTTTTTGAGTGGTTTTTCATTGATACATCGCATGCAGTGCTGCCTGATCAGATCCTCGTCGTGAAAGATGTTCACGATAACGTTTCTGGATAACTCCGCACGTTGCTCTCGAGTGAGTAACACTTGCTTGCGTGTTGCTTCCTGTGTTTTCGTCAGCGTCAGGTCGAGCGTCACAGGAACGTGATTTCGAAGCACCGTCGCGGTGGCTTCATGGAGCATCTCGGGCTGGTGCAAGATCACATCAGTGACAAAGACCTCGTCGTCGGCCTCACAGGCAGACATTTTGCTTAGATATATGAACAAATGACATTATTTTTGGTCTCATATTTTTTGTACTTTTCGAATCGGCTCAGTTGATTCATCCCACACTGGTTGCCCACCATGTCCACGATGAGGTCGTCGACGGTTTTCATCTCGCTGACGAGCAGTGACATGTCAAACGGAGCCCCTGGCAGATACGATCGGATCTTGTTGAGCATTTTCTGACACGACAGCATGGCTTGCTTGGTGATATATTTTTTTTTTACCTCCATTCGTGGCTTAATGTGTTTCATCATCGCTTGGGTGGCCAGTTCGACTCCAGACAAAATTAGCATCATCGGATTGGCTAGTACGCCGTGGAGATCACACCTTTGACGGTCAATGAAAAAAGAGTTATCATCGGTATCACTCTGAGTATCCTCTTGCATCGTCTGGACGCATGTTTGTACACGTAGACTTTTTGGTAACAGCGGTAATACAATTCTAGCTCGTGACGCTGCTCCTCTGACGAATTATCATCGACATGGTTGAAGTCGATGATGGGCTTCATTGTCTTAGTTGCATGTGTGTACTGAACACTTGATGAGTATTTCAAGCTGTGGTAAGTAATCTGCGAGGAATTTGATTTGCGTCTCATCCACTTTGATGGTTCTATCGTCGAACTCTTTGGTGGGCCACGGTTAATCGGTATCCTAAACGACAGATTCCTTTTTATCCCGGTCATCTGGTTCAATTTCACAAGATCCGATAACATGTCAGGAGCCGCTTGCAGATTAATATTCTCTAACTATTCGTAGTATTTTGTCACCACTGCCACACGAAACGTTATAATGTACTGATCACCACGGTCGTATCTGTAAAGGTGATACAAGCATTAGCTATTTTCTCCACGTTTCGATTAACTGTTTCTTAAGCTAATATTTCTAGAGAAAGATCCACCACATCCAGGAGAGATTCATACTTGGAGGAGTTCATTTTCTCAAGCACATCCTGAGAGACTACTGGAGGAGAATAAAAAATTCCCTTGATGATGGCATCACCGTCGTTAAGAACATTGGTCAACTTACGAGTTCGTCCCGCTTAAAATTCTCCACGTATTGGTACGCGGCCTCGGCCAGACGGGGATCAACCTTTCCATGGTCTCCGTACATGTTCGCGTACCATAAGACTTCTTTGGCATTAGGAGGTTCCAGCTCGTATGCCTCAGAAACAGATGGTATCATCTCGTCAGTGTCGCTTGCTGCAGTCCCAGAGCGTTCGTCGAGCGACATCATTGCCATGATCGTGCCCATGTCCTCGTACTCCAAGTCCGCATGTTGAAAAAAGTTTCGTTTGCCAATAGCATCACATAGTGTTCGATTGATGCGAAATCGTTTTCGTGCCACGACTTTGTCCATGCACTCGTGATCTATCCGATGCGCGTCGTCGTCTTCCTTTCGACGAAACCGTCGTCGTTTGACGTATCCGGTTTTCACGATCGCGTCCACGAGACTCGGATGCAACTCGTTAATGATATCTTGGACGATACGCTCGATGGTTTGACCAGCCCTGCTGACTCCCTGTCGTTGCAAAATTTTAAGACAGTCCAATAATTGTCGATGGCATTTATGATATGTTGCTGACGCATTTCTCCCATGGATAGGTGAGACAGTTTGATGTCCTGATGTTTCCATCGTTTGTACGCCTCTTCCATCGACGATTTACCTGCATTTCTCACCTCGTTGATATCCGCGTTAGATCATGTGGTCTGCTTGAGTACATGCTGGTCGTTGGTGACATACGACGAGTCCTGTCTGTAAGTGTCGTCAAGCAGGAACTGGTACAGCTCAGTAGCGACTCGGACGATTTCTGTCATTGTTATACATTAGCATTACACAACATTGCCGACTTATTAGATGAGTTCATCCAGTGTAAAATTCTGAAAATAACTCAAGCCGGGATTGAGGGTTCTGCTGTGAGTGCCGTGAATTTAAACGTGGAGTATTTCATGTACGTACTTGAGGTGGCGATGAAAATTCGAGCATTGTAGATGCTAATGTGACTTTACCACTGTATAAGACGTCAGAGGTATTATTGGGTTTGACGCCGTCGAGTCCATATCACGACTGCTTCGGGAAGCTGTATCTGCTTCCAAAAATTAGAAGTGACTCCGTTAGTCGCCCACTCATTTCCAATTCCAGGAGCTGCAACAAGATTTGACGAAAATACCAGATAAGCCTTGAACGATGAGTATTCGGACCTCGCTGAAAGGACGATGCCAAAACGATTATCCTTGTTTCCAGAGAGAATTAGAACATATACCACATTGATTCTGACGCGACGCGTGCCCACATACATTTTCGTAGCTATCTCTTTGTTGGCAGTGGGTGGATAATCCGTCACTAAGATTTTTACTCCAGTGGCGACGGTGAGATTTCCTGTGAGCATTCCACCCGTCGTCGATAATTTTCCACCTTCATATAGGCTAAGCTGACCATACGGCATTGCCTGGTTTGAATCCAACATTGGTCACGTCGTGGGAAGTCCATACAACTTGCTGTTTTCCATCGATGCCATCTTGTACGAACTTATCTTGGTGTCGTTGACCTCCTTGAGCCAGGCAGCAACAGAATTCATGACTCGAAAACCCTCCGCGGACTGAGTGAGTAATTCGGTGAGTACTCGGTGAGTAATTTCCACTTTCATCCATGTCTGCGCACAAGCGTATGCTGATAGTTCCAAACTGATAGGCCATGCTCGAGAGTAGTTTTAATTCCTCTATCATGCCAACTAGTCTAGCGTTCTGGGGTGCTGTTCCAGGAATAGGCGACGACATCACCAGATCACCATCGATGTGTCCAGTCACGGAGACATTTCTAGTAATGATCCCACCTGCTTTATCGTATCGGTTATAAAGCGCCACATCGAGAATCGCAGATGACACGGCCTGCTACGCCACCACTGCTTGTCCGTTGGGAGCTGGAAGTCTGTATAAGATCTTTACACCCTTGTTTAAGTTCCTCGTGAGAGTTTCACCAGTCAACGACAGTTTGGTCTGCGCGAGTCTGCTCACGTGAGACCAGCGTGCCGCGTTGGCATTCGAAAGTGGGTAACTGACGTCGTCAAGATTGGTGAGGCTGTGACCGGTGATGCTGCTATTACTCTGCTTGGAATCCCCTACGCGGTTGACTTTTTCTATCCAGCTCCTCCTGCCTAGCCGAGGAACTGCTTCCAGACCCCACGAGGGTACCAAAAGATGTGTAAGACATTTTTGCCAGACAAAAGGACATATAGAACATGAACATCATTAACAAAGACGTCCACAAAAGCGCACCAGCATCATTTTT